>BMAT01006227.1:20635-33270 GCA_019649035.1 Elysia marginata
ATATAGTGCCTATTTCACTAATTTGCTCTAAGCGCTTTACATGTGATCCTTGAGAGGCCATTACCAACCAAAGCACCTTCTGAAACCACAGAGGAGCAGCAAATGAAGCACATCACTCTAGCATACTGACAAGATCTTTCACTGCCTATATTTAGGTACTCCTGTAATGCATGAGTGAGCCAAAGAAATGTGTGTACAGTAAATAGCCTTTCTTAAAGACCAAATGAGGACTCAAACCTTGGTTAAAAAGCCGAGCATCTACATCTAGACAATGAAGCCACTAAGCTTAGGGGAAATTCAAGGTTGTTCACTTAAAAAAAAATTAATAAAACTTGACACCAGAGCCTAGGAACTAAGGCTAAAATGGAATAAAACATTACATGCAGAGACTAAAGAAAAGAGGCACAAAACTTAAACTAGATTTCAGCCTAGTCCAGACTCTAGAATAATATATCAGAGCTCTAGATCTAATCTTCATTATCTATTAGTTTCTTGATCTGTAATAATTTTACTATTTTATTTTTAGACACTAGGTTTTAGATTTAGATCGAACATAAATTTTACTTCTTGATACAGATTTTAACAGACTTAGTTAGAAAGTGGTCAAAACGATAAATTATTTAACTGTGTCTTTTGCCACACTTTTTTGGTTAAGGCACATAACAAGAGGTGTAAAGTTGATTTATCTTTTCTGGACCTGCCTCCAGTGAAGTAATGTACTGGCAACGTTTCATTTGTAGAGATTAGTAAAACAAAAGTGATAAGGACAAGCCTAGCCGTATTTCTTTCTTAATCAAAGTAAATTTTTGTTTCTCCATTTTTTGTTTTCAGAGAATAATTCTGGAGACACAAATTAGAATCTGACGCAGACTCAATACAAAGACGTTCAGGAGAAACAAGAAGAAGAACTGAAAGTATCGGCAAACCAGGGTAGAAACCGTGACAGTGTCAGCCATGTTTCAGATCAACACGTTCGACCTGTACCAGATTCTCATCTACGCGTTTGCCTGGACGACGCTCTACTTTGTGCTGTGTCTGTGCAATTCTCGTCGCAGCTACGAGTGGCACTGTCGGATGGTCACCGTGGTGCACGCGACGCTCATCAGCAGTCTGGCTATCTACTCAACCTTCTTCCACGGGCCGTGGCCTTTTAGTGATTCTGGTGTGTATTCAAATGATATTAAACCAGTTTGTTTGCTGTATGGTATTTGCTGAGTTAACACGAATTATTAAATCACAATAACATTATAACATATTTTAGTAACACTGGTTGAAGCCCTTAGGTTGGTTATCGGAGACAAAAAAAGCATACAGTAATTTATAACCACTCTTTTGATGAAGAAATCAAACATTTAAATGGAAAGTGGGCACCTTGGTAAAACTCCCATTTTACACTCTGAATGTTCAAACTTAACACTGTAGTACATGTATTGTGATTGAAGAGCGGTTTTTTCTAAACTCACTATTGGCACTCCGGTTAGAATCAGAGCTGAGCCTTCTACATGTTTCTTGATGTTTTTTTACTGCGAGACCACCCCCCGCTGTCAGACTTGGGAGGAGTCCCTTTTTTTCTCTCTATAGTCTATTACCTGTCTTGTGCATGAGTTAACGGAACACGGACAGGCAGAGAAATTATAGTAAGAATAAAGCAGGGAACCTTTCAGTTAGCACAGCGACGGAAGCTTACATAAGACAGTCGGCCCATTCTGGGCTTGGCTCAAACCCAAAGGTTCGTGCATGCCTTTGCTTACACTGTGCATTTTAAGTGGAAGTGAGTGGGGGCTGAAGCTGTATATGGTGCTACCATTGGCGTGTCTACGACTAAACCACGAAGCCACTCTGGGTTTAAATCAAGATAATATATGTCTTGCAACCTGTGAAAATGAGTCTTAAGTCAAAATTAGAAGGTAGACAGATGTAAGTATTTCAGAAAAGCTTATTTTCTCTACTCTCAAATACTTCAAACAGAAAAGCTCTCTCATGCTTCTGTGTGAAGTTATAGCCGTTTGAAGTCGGCAGGGTTAGGACTTGTTAAATTTCAGAAAAGGGAGGAAATAGCATTTAAAGTTTAGACAACTATAAAGGTTTTGAAGCCTGAGCAATCATATCAATTATAACTAAACATTTAAAATATGGAATTTCAGCATGAATTAGCTGTGAAAACCGTTCAGAAATGGCTTAAGCATCAATATCTAAAAAAAAAATTGATCTCTTATCACCCACTAAACTTTAAAAAAAATGCATCTCAAAACTACGTTATTTGACATACGACTCATTTGGACAGAGTGTGAGACATATGTGGATCTATACTTATCATCAATACACAGTGTGTTGACTTTTGTGGTGATTTCCCTTTGCACGCTTGATCTGGGAGCTTGCCTACAACAAGATTTTTCTTCTAGAACAAAAAATCTCATGTTGACATATTCTACTGTATACCAAAACTGGATTGAAAAAAAAAGCATCTATATGTCGTAATATTGTGTATATATTTATTAAGACAAAAGCGATTTAAACAATGAAAAGTTTTCTCGAAAACTAAAAAGTTACAAATACCAATTTTTGGAAAACCGCTCTTCAAATGGTTGGTAAAATAATACAAGATTTTTTATATATTTATATTTTTTGCCCCCCCCCCCTCTCTTTGTGTCATTTTCTGATCAGGTGGGCCCAACACTTCTCTACAGGTGAAGACGGTCAGTCTGTGTCTCGGCTATTTCATCTTTGACTTCTGCTGGTGCATGTACTTCAAGACAGAAGGTTGGTATCAACTTGCGTCCTCGCCGATCTTTATTAATATCCGAAGTTTACGAGCATGCACTTCAAAATAAAGCTATAGAAAATACAGCGGATTGAGGATTCACTTTGTGAGCCTTACAGATCTATACCTTTTTCTAAGTTAAAATTTATTAAACCTATCTTGATATCAGAGTTTCTTTGTAGCTGTTTTTTTTTTAAACTTATTGCATTTAGCCGTTGTAATGTATTTCATGCTTTCAAAGGGAAGTTTTAAAATTGGGATTGATAAATTTTTTAATACTAAAAATATCCTGAAGTTTTAGCATAAATGACAGAATAACGTATCTTGCATATGACACAACGAAATTTTCTACATATGGGAGCACAGGAAGAGTCATTCAAAATAAAAGCCTGTTAGAATGTGAACATAGCAACTTCTGAGGCATTTACCCTAGTTGTGAGGTTCATATAGCGTAAATTTGTTTTCAATTTGGTTCCACTCTCTGTATTTTACAGGCCCGGTGATGGTCGCTCATCATTTCCTCAGCATTGTTGGGCTGACGTGGTGTCTGATAGCAGGCTACTACGGCACCGAGCTGGTGTGCACTATAGGTGGCGCCGAGATCACCAACCCGCTCCTGCAGCTTCGGTGGTTTCTGCGCGAGACGGGTCACTATCGCGGCACAATTTGGGGTCATCTGGTCGACTGGGCTTTCATGTTGTCGTTCGGCTTCATTCGAATAGTTCTAGGGTCAATACTGCTTTACTCCTACTATCAGCAGGTAAGGGAATGTAAGCCTGGCGTAATAGCAAATGTTCACATAAATTTTTCGTCACAGCATAACTTCTTTCATAATGTGGAATCCACATAAAGTCAACACCTTTAAAGGAGACTTTAGCTTTAAGTCAATCTGTTTCGCAGTCCTATTTTTTATTTTTATTATATTTTTGTAATCAAGTTAACTCTTGTTTAATGTCAACGCATTATATTTTTGTAATCAAGTTAACTCTTGTTTAATGTCAACGCATTTTTGTCTATGCTAAGATATTGACTTTATCACTGTATTTAAAAAATACTTTATCCCCCACCCCCCATATCACCCCTCCTTTTCAAAATTTTTTTTTTTTGTTGTTTCATGGAAGGAGTTTTTGTTTCTTCATTTCTTTCCCAATTTCTTCTCCTCGGCATTGCAATTTTTGGTTAAACACTAATCTTCTTAATCAGCCAGTGTGGAGCAGCAACAGGTCGCTTAGACTGATAGCAAGTTGAGAGATTCTTGAAACATAAAAGATCTTGTGCCGTGTACAATAATAAACTTAATTTTTGTTTCAAAATGAGATTTCTTGGTTTAATTTTTTCTAACATCTGAAAGGGCAGGAGTTGGACTTTTAGAAAATGATAATATCTCAATATATGTAAGAAATCCAACCTGTGCCTGATTTAGGCTGGTTGCCTCACAACTCATTTGATAAAAAAGTAAACGACTTAGTTTATAGAATATATCTTATTGAGGAACAACAGCTAAAGTATTGATACAGTTGAAATGAATCCACGTGGTATCTAGGGGTTTGTTTTAGTAAGTTTTCAGCTAGCCCAAAGTACTTTTCTCTCTCTCAATGGTTTGCCAGGGTGTATCTTGCAGGCGGTGTGAGGGAGGTGGATGCCGCAAATTTCACATCACAAGACGTTTATATTAGGAGCAGTTCACATGTTTCTGAGCTTGGAAGCGTCATCAACGGCCTTTAATTATTAAAATTGGTACAAAGATTTTAGAAATGGCTTTGATTTTAAATACAAAGAAATGGAACAATTTCCTTTTAAGATTTTTTTTTTTCCTGAGATGATAAACTTCCAGCATTCACCTCATTGTCATTTCTTTGTTTTTTTTTTGTTCAGAGCACAGACTTCTGGGGGCGACTCGGAGGAACAACTATTTACAGCATAGGCTGGATCTTCTTTATAAACATCCTGAACTATGCTTTCCGCAAATACATGAGGATTTACAAGGACTGGGTGAAATCCAAGAAAGGGCTAGTCAGGAACGGTGACCTCAGAAAAGATTCCAACCACTTGACAAGCAACGGTGGCGCGCAGAGCGACCTAGTTCTATCGTCAAGCAACGGGAAGGACGGAGGAGTTGCTGTGATTCCAGAGAGAGAAATTCCGAGTCAGAGAGAAATCAAGAACGGTGTAACGCCGCTGACGCCGAGAGAGAGTTTGGTTGTCAGAGATTGTCCTGGAGAGTCGTAATCAATATTAAAGATTGTGCCGGTACCGAGAGAATGTGAATGTTTTATGAGTTGCATTGAAGATCAATCAGTGATGGCAGTGGTGAAGTGATATGCACATCATGCGTGTGTGTTTCGTGTTGCATTTAGTACATGTAGACACAACTTGTGTATTTATTCTGGTAAAAGATATTTTAAAACCCTGTGGAATCAAAGTTTCACTTTGAATTATCCAAGACCTGCATTTTTGTCAGTGTACTTTCCAATACAGCCTGTAAGGTTTGTAGTCCTAGGATTCATCAAGAAAACAAGCATCTATAGAACAGCCCGTTAGGTTTGTAGTCCTAGGGTTCATCCACAAAACAAGCATCCATAAAACAGCCCGTTAGGTTTGTAGTCCTAGGGTTCATCAACAAAGCAAACATCCTCAGAACAGCCTGTTAGGTTTGTAGTCCTAGGGTCCATCAAGAAAACATGAATTCTTAAAATTGCTCAAAGTTTTCCATGTCATGTCCTAAAGAGGTTACTACATATTCCATTCTCTCTGAGTTTCTCTTTCTCCAGGTTTCAGTTTTTATGATGAATTATATACAAACCTTTTTTTTTCCAATTCTAATAAGTTTTTTTTTTTTACTAAGGAATGTCAATATTTTTTCATGTTTTTTCTTTGACTTTAAGAAAGAAAACAAGACAATGAAATCTATGTACCCGGTCTGCCATTTCAACTGTGATTTCCTGCCATACACTTTACAATCTACTATGGTGATTTTGAACAATTGCTCACTGATGATTTATCCAATGACGACTTGATTTTTCCGATTTGATTTGCAAAGAATCCAAGAACTTGATCCAAAAGTTTTATTATTGTATTTTTTTTTAGTATTTCCAGATATTGTATTGCTTCTGTAGTTTTGGACGTTTCTTGTTTAGTTTTAAAGATACATATGAACTAAAGCAAGCTCTCTGCTCATTGCGAACATGACTTTTCTAATTTACTGGCTTCCTAATTGTTTTTCTCAGGTTTCATGCAATATTAACACAATAACAGATGTCATGTGTTACAGTAGTATCAGGTTTCATGTAATATCAACAGATGTCATGTGCTACATGTATATCATGTGCTTATTTTTTAAAATGTCGATAAAGTGGCTGGCAACATCGTTCGACTGCGCTGAATTCTGATCTCTTATAAAAAGTTTGATCCTTGTCCCAGTTAGAGGTAGCATTATCCAAGTCCTCTCGTTGTTCAATACTCTTCAGTGTTTGTCTTGACTGCGTCATCTGACACCAGTATAATTGCTTTAAAAAAGATTTGAAAATGTTTTTTTTTTTAGTTTCCTTTAAAAATTTCATTGACATTCATTATAGATTTTTTTCTCACGCTCCCTTTCTAACCTTTGTTATTCCCATTCAAATATTTCCTATTCATGTATTATGCTTCTAATGTCTGTTATTTGAAGCTATTTTTTCTCTGTCCTATAATTTTCATGTTTAAGTAAATTTTGGCTATGCTTTGTAGCGAGAGAAACATTAATACATAAAGTCTGTGTTTGTCTGCCCAGGTTTGGTATTTGAAAACAGCAGATTTACAAAAAAAAAGTTCTGGTCAACATTTTGTTAATTTTCTTGAATTTGAATGTAACAATTAAGCAGCACAGTCTATCATTAATTTTCTTTTTCAAAACGTTTTACATTTTTATTACTTTTTAATGGAGTTGAGAAAGATGTCTAAACAATGCTTTTTTATGAACATAATGGCTACTAAAACACTAACTATTTTGTTGTCTGGGCTTGTGTCAGTTCTCACTACACAAAACCAAATGCTTTGATCAACATCACGTAGACTTGCTGTATCTTATGTCAAGGTAGAGTGTCAGAGACTAGGAATTAGTACACACTTGACACAGCGTCAGAGGCTAGCAGTTGGTAATGGTACATGCTTGACACATTCAGGTCCACAAATTCCATCACAATGCCATGTTTTCTTTTACCCCCACCGGATCCCCTCCCTCATTCTATATGGTCACCCCTACAACAGAAAAGACAATGCAAAAGTTTTAAACTGTTCACCATTCATATAGACTAAATACTTGTTGGTGATTCATACAGTCTAGTGCACTTACTACAAACCTGACGAGAACTAACTTTCAACGTTGAATTATCTGATAGTCCAACTTAACAGTAAACATTACATACACAGCTAGGAATCTTCTGCCTTCAGACTGGTTTCTGCCAAAATTTTATCTGAAAACGGAGTCAAAACAACCATAAAAGCGGATAATTTAGCCCTTTCGATTCAAAACATGCCCTCCTATCCTCCTAGATCGGGTCTATGCCCTCCCTTTCAGCCTTACTTGGTGATGGCTATTCCCTGACTTGGGATAGGAATTATAGAATTAGTGACTCCAATGTAGTTCTCATTAAACAGATGTTTGGATTATCCAGGTTTGCATTATCTGGACTCGGCTGTGTATTACATGACAGATTTTAAACTTTATCAACAGTTTTGATACACAAACAGTTCAAGTCGTAACTGCTACCGTGGTAATGTTTTTGATCATGTTTACTATGTGATAAGAACAAGGACGTTCCCCAATTCGCATGTTTGAATTATTTCTGTGAAGAAACACTTTCTATGCAGCATGTATATAATATAATAATTGTCCACGTTTGTCTACATTGTATATACATTTATACTGTAATCATATTGAAGGTTTTTAAACTCACCGACACAAAACAGAAAATTGAACTTGGAACACATGAAACCTGTGATTAGAGACATGTAAAAATTTAGCTTTAATTATTTGAATTTTTTTTCTTACCTTATGAATTGCATTTTTTAAATTAAGTTTTAAGGATTTTTAGAATGTCATTTTCTTATGACTTTCCAATTGTAAAGAGCACTATTTCCCTTAAAAATTTTTTTAACTTATACAATGGCCTTTGAAACAAATAAACATGACAGAAGCAAATCCTGACTTCTCTCTCATTTGTTTTTGTATTTATTGTCCTTGCGCGAAAAAAAATATTATCATACAGAGAATATCATAGACTGAGAAGAAGTCAAACGAAGAAACAACGGAATTGGCCGGACACAAAAGATCCCTGCTCAAAACCACCAGAAAATCTAAGACAATTACAGTGAAGTCAACTTAAAACCTTTAAAGTTTAAGGGAAACTCTTGCTGAAAGTCAACTCCATTTGGCAGCACCATTTTCAGTTTCTGTTTATTTTTGTTATGGTTAAAATCAACTCTTGCTTTAAGTGTACAATGTTTGGGGGACATAAAATAGCTGATCGAACAATGCAAATATTATGTGGAAAGATTTGAGGACTAAAGGCAGAGGAAGACAACACACAAAATACACAGACAGTCTGACTAGCTAGGCAACGAGGAAAGAATCCCTAACAATGAACTCAATAGGAGAACCGACAACAGAGCGGAATGGAAGGCCATGATCGCTGATGTCTGCAACAGACCTGGCACATTAAAGAAGGAAGTTGTTCAGTGGTCGAGTTTATAGCGCCAGTGTTTGGGAGACGAAAAAAAATCCCCGGATATGTAGACGAAGAGCTTTAGAGAGGCTGAACATCCTCCGTACTTAGCATAGAAAAAATGATTAAAAGTTTTCCCGTTTGACTTCAGAGGTTATACAATGAACGCCTGATAAAGTCAAGATCTTGGGCCCGAAAAAATGTGTTGATTTGAAGCTTGTGTCGACTTCAACCATTACAAAAACATTAAAAAACACAAGATAGGAATGCCAAACAGAGTTGAAATGACTAAGACTAGAGTCTTCCTGAAAAGTTTTGACTTCAACAATATTCCATTGTGGTTCACTGGAAACCTCATAATTCGAATCTCTTGGGAATGAAGAAACTTCAGATTAGGAAATCAGGTTGATTAATGAAGCCACCTCTCAGTTCTATAGCGCTAGACTCGCTCTGAGAAATTATATTCTAACCTTCGATTGTCTTTACGAAATTATCTACTATGTTAGTAATTTGAAAAATAAAACAGAAGCTTTTTAAAGTTTTCAAGTCAGCGGACCAAACTCAAAATGATAGAGCTATAGAAAATTCTAGAGCTTCCACTCTCACACATACATGTATTTGTAAATTAGTGCGACATTCTTGTTTCCGGTATAGAAAGCCTCACTTCCATACTATTAGGTCTTGAATATTTTAGAAATAAATTTTATCTACCTTTTATACCAACTTATCAAGTTTCCTTCATTTGTCTTTTGAATCTCAGTATTAATTGTTTTGGTTTTAAAACTAAACAATGGAATCCACTTAAAGTCAACACCTTTAGGCCTAAGTGAAACTCTTGGTTAAACTAGGTTAAAGTCAGCTCTGTTTTGCAGTCCCAATTCGTATTTCTTTATATTTTTGTAACTGTTAAAATCAGTTCCTAGTAAAGATGCTGATGATATTAATGTTGGTGGTATTGGCGATACTCGTGATGTCAATAACCACGGTGATGTGATCATGTCGGAAGTATTAGGGATAAAGAAGATTATTATAATGGCGAAATTGTTGATCATAATGGGCTCGACGCTGATCATGTTGAATAAGGTGGCGATGGCGATGTTAAGGACGGCCTTGTAAGGTTTATTGCTAGATACACTGATAATACAATATTGATGGTGATGATGAAGGCACAATATAAAGGTGATGATGATGGTGGTGTTTATAGCAGTAAAGATGATGATCATAATGATAAAGACAATTATCATTACAACGGTAACTGATGATGATGATGATGATGATGATGATAGGAATCATGATGATGATGATGATGATGATACATAGCTTCAAAAGGTAACATTATACCTAGGAAAACCAAGAAACATGGTGTTAGAAACTTATTGAAATCATAATAGGCAAGGTGTAAATTCTGCATACAAAACATTGGAAATTGAAAAAACTTATTTAAAGAACTTTAGTCAATTGAATGAATAAAACAAAGATTTTATCAGAACTTTTCATCATAACAATTTTGTAATAATTCAAATTAATTTTAGCTTGACAGAAAAAAAAGTATCAGGCGAACTTGCAAAAATAATGTGCCTTTGTCGGTCTTAATCACTGCATAAATTTAAGTGCTAGACAATGACATTACAACAAGAAACATAACCTAATAAAATAATATCCTGATTAAGTGACTGGAATGTTTGACGCTATCATCACACTAAAAATAAAAAAAGTAGATCTATAAATCAGTTAATTAAGTTGGCAAAAATTATATGCCGGCCATGCATTGAAGACTTTAGCATTCTACGCTCTATGAAAACATAATTAATGTTGGTGCGCTGCGTTTGAAAAAGAGGCCATATTTCCTATTGTTTTTTTTTTATTATGAAAGAGTGTACACTAGAGCATCGGTGCTAAACATCTGTACATCTTTAGTGATTCGGCTGACCAACTTTTATTCACGAAGCTAATTTAGATTAATAATTGCTCTTACTTTTAAACAATTACGGATCTAGAATCCATATTTTGTTTTTCATTTAACAATGCCAACATTATTTCAATTAAATTTACGTAACATAACACATCCAAACTTGGGCTCAAAAAGAACTTTGAGATGTTTATAGATCTAGATCTAGATTGTTAGGTCTAGATGTAGCCTAGATCTAACCTTAAAAAGCGACATCCATAAAAAATGAACTTATTTACCAATATATGCCAATGGTAAAATAAAACACCACCACCACCATAAAAAACAACAAAATTATTAATAACAAAAGAACTGAGGTATTTAAACTCAATGCGAAATTGGGGCATTTTTCTCATTTTCAATTAGACCTAAAGGTCTAGATCTCAGTAATGGTATTGGAATCCACTCAAGATTTAAGGTTTAAAACACAATGAAGCTCAGCTCACTGAAGTTAGTCGTGTGGATTTTGTGGCTCTTCATTAAACAAAACCAAGGTAAGATCTTTCAATGTAAGTCCCGTAAATATGTAGACTCTGGATATATTAGCTCTTAAAATTTGAGTATTAATATACAATAATGGTTAGTGCAGTTATTAGTTCAGCTCTCGTTTTTCGTTAATACTGGAACAGAGAGAGAGCGAGAGAGAGAGAGAGCATGTTTTTACTAATATAACCAACAATACTGTGCAGTGATTTATCAATTTTTCTTTGTTTCGTCTCGTGCCTCTCATCTCTGGCAACAGCCTCTGAGCTCAGCCTGACGTACCCAGGACATCCCGACATAGTGTACCTTTCTTTGCCGCTCCAGGGAGTGTGCACGGGCAAACCGGGACCTGGGGGTCAGCTGAGGTTAGAGGTCAGATATTACGCTAAGATGTTCGGAGAGTACAACTACTACGTCCGCAACAAATCCATGGCTGTTTGGAAACCGATGGAGAAGACGGTCGTAAAAATCTTGCCAGGTGAGAGAGAGAGAGAGAGAGAGAGAGAGAGAGAGAGAGAGATTGAGAGAGAGTGTGAGAGAGCGAGAGCGGAGGGAGAGAGATGGCTGAGAGAGACACAGAGAGAGAGAGGGGGGTAGGGAGAGAGAGAAAGAGAGAAACAGAGACAGATATATTTTAATTACAATTTTACGTTGAAAAGCACCATAAACTTTTCTTAAAGCCAAAAGAGCTAAATGTAATTTTGATCGATGGAAAATGCCAATTTTTATTTTGTCAAATCAAAACTATTATTGCGCAAGCGTGTCTATTTTGAGAGAGTCTTACACAATTGTTAAAGGAGGATAATTATGTTTAAGTTGACGGTTTCTGTAAGATAAAGATTTCTCCTGAATTCTTCATATTAGAGAATTTTAGTAACAAACATCAAGTAATTTTTCTGTCCCTCTTCTCTTTAATATTTAACACGCCCATGAATCTTACAGAGAATTTTTTTTCATCTGGATTAAAAAAAAAATTCTTAGTTTACGCTTTGCTCTCTTTGTGTCAATGTGTTCTTAAGAAAAACAAACCTTTTTGTAACATATCTCTTTGCCTTTAAGATCCAGATGTTACGAAGCTGGCCTTCAAATTCTGCGTGAGCAAGCAAATGTTACCCTCAGTGATGATTCGATGCACTTCGTACAACTATTTCGGAGTTTTGAACGGAGTTACGTCAAAAACAGTGGATCTAACACCAGGTGAGTCTTATTCTAGTCATTATGAAGTATTATAAGAGAAAAAAAAACGTTGTTTTTACCGCCACGAAAAAAAAATATAAAATTTAAATTGCGAAACGTATTTAGCTCTCGAGCTAATGAATTACAAAAACCAGTAGTATCAAAAACTCCCTTCAAAACTGATAACTTTAAAGCCGCAATTAAATAAATATTTTCTAAACTTCGTTCTGCAGTCCAGTGCTTGAGTCAGCGTATCCTAAAGTTGGAACAGTTTTCTAGACTTCGTTCTGCAATCCAGTGCTGGAGTCAGAATATCCTAAAGTTGGAACAGTTTTCTAGACTTCGTTCTGCAGTCCAGTGCTTGAGTCAGCGTATCCTAAAGTTGGAACAGTTTTCTAGACTTCGTTCTGCAATCCAGTGCTGGAGTCAGAATATCTTATAAAGTTGGAACAGTTTTCTAGACTTCGTTCTGCAATCCAGTGCTGGAGTCAGCGTATCCTAAAGTTGGAACAGTTTTCTAGACTTCGTTCTGAATTCCAGTGCTTGGGTCAGAATATCCTATAAA
>BMAT01006228.1:9923-26569 GCA_019649035.1 Elysia marginata
CTACTGTTAGCTATATCTGATTCTAAGATTAGCTTGGATTCGCTATGCCTTCAAAAGTAAGTCTAGAACTTAATTCTAGAACCAAAGCACATACATCATTTATGTTGCAGTAAATTCCGCATATAAATCAGCTCAAAATGTGATTACAACCTGTAAAAAAACAACAAAAAGTGAAAGAAATAAATGAAAATTTAGTTAAATCTATATTATATTGACTTTAAACCCAAAATTATAGCCATTTGTTTCAACCATTACCAAAAGTAAAAGTAAAAAGAAATGTGTGCACTTCAAGTAGGCTGTTCAAGTGATGCAAGGCAAAGCTAGTCCCCCCCCCCTCCCTTTTTTTTTCCGAGCTTTATCGTGGGGACATAATCCCACCGTAACAGTACTGATAAGAGTTTTCAGAGTCACAACACCTGGACATGACGCATGCGCAAATTTCCCCTAACAACGGAAGACAACAGTCGTTCCAGGGAAAGAAGCAACACAGCAGACTTGTGCATTATTTTCGTCCGGACAAGGCTCCATTGCTTTGTATCTGTGCGAAAGTGCACGGACAAAGCTTATTTTGTCGCTTTATTTTTTAAAAGTGAACAATAAAGCACAACCATGCCGGCTAACAACGCAGCCGTCGAAAGACCCATCTCTGAGCAGATCGAGGAGCTCAAGTCGAAAATCTCTCTTCTCGGTAAGGCGTAAGCTTAACACATACTATAGCCTAGGCCTACATGTATTTCCGTCTTTAATATGTCTCGAGAGATTGAGAGTTCAAGCCTATATCTAGGTCTAGATAGTTCTAGCAAGATTTTTCAGGGCAGGATTTTCGCATTGGAGTGCAACTAGGCCTATTTATTTGTGTTAGAAATTTGTCTTCATCACCCTTCATTTAATCAGTATGTAACGTAGATAATCTATGTTATAATTTTATAAAATTAATGCAAATGGCGGCTGTATAATGTAAAACTTTTTTAGGCTAATCTGTATTCCTTCCAATAGATTCCTTCCAATACGGATAAACCAGCAAGGCATGCGCTCATTTTATCAGAATAATTAACTTTATGGGAGAATAGGGGTTGGGTCCAATAAAACAAGGCCTGAATCCTATTGCATGCTTAACTCTTTAACCATGTAATTATCTCATACTTCTGCGCGTAATTTTTCTAGATCTAAATCTAAGCCTAGATCTAGATGTGCGGTTGTAACTTCTAGAACGCTGCAAACATCGCTAAAAGAGTTAAATATAGCTTCTCTTAGAAGTTCAATCTACTATAATCAACATCCGGGGTCAAACTATTTCATAGTTTTATTCGTACATTGTCTTTCTCCCCTTCTTAGTTATGACTATACATCGGACGCTGGCAGCGTCCATCCGTGGATATAAAATGGTGCACCGGACGTTGACAGCGTCCGGCCATTGTTATAGAGTTAATTCACTATCTGGTCTATCTTGTTATCTTATTACCTTGACGCAGGTCATTATGTATTTCTCTCTCAGTTTCTTCTCTTTCTAAAATTTTCTCTGCCTCTTTCTTCTCACTTTCATTCTCCCTCCATCTTTCTCTCTCTATATATATATTTTAGCTGGTCGTGCGTGTCTATCTTTGATTCTAATAACTGAATAGTAAATTAGAAAAACACTGGTCTCTTATCTACAAGAATTTTCTATCTCAGCTCAAACATCAGTATTTTGTCAAGCCCCTACCTTTTTGGCCTAAGACTTTTTTGCCAGTGTTGAGAAAATTATTTAAAATCATTATGGCCATACTCATTTTTTACTTCAGCCAATAGGTTATTTTGCAAGCTGTACCAAAAGTTGTTGGCCGATTTCATTCATTTCTTTAAATAAAGCATGAAAGCAGGCATTACCCGGGTACACTGATTCAAACGGTGCATCAGTTGCATTTTGGCCTAAGTCAGACTTAGGCCAAAAAGGTAGAGGCTTAACAATTAATAAGACTCTATTATCTAATGTCGTCTCTGTTTTTTCTTTCTTACAACTCATTAATCAATTGTAAAGTTGCAACACTGTTTTTGTGCATATGGCAAAGTGCTAAACACTGTTCAGAGACAAACGTATGTCCTGCTTATTTCTTCCGGAGAGCACTAGATAATTTTTGTTATCTGTTTTGTTTTCAGAGGGAGATCGGAAGGCTTATTTTGAGTCATCCCAGTATGCTATGAAAAAGAACAGGGAGGGCATTGCAACCCTCAGGAAAGAAACGAAAGAACTTCGCCAGAGACTGAAAGATAAGCTCTCGGTTAGAAAAACTATTATTCTTTCTAGTAGTAATATGATTGAATAACATGGAATTGTTTTCAAAGGCTTTGCAGTTGTTTCAATTTGAAAAAAATAAAGGTCTACTTAATCATTGAAACTTGATTGATTTGCAGCTTTTAAAGTAGCTCATCAAAAGAAATTTATTTATCTTTCTGAAGCATCTCATTTTAACCAGATGTTGATTTTAAAGCCCATAATAAATATTGACTTATAGGTCTTTCTCAGTTGATATATATTACCAGCATCTATCTTAGTTTGAGAGTAAATTCTGCTCGTGGAAAAAAATGATATTTAAATAATACTGTTGAATAACAATGGTATTTGTATTGTTGAACAAATTAGATATTTATTCTTGTGAATGAAATTGATATGTATTCTGTAAAACTGGCCTAACTCTTTTGTAGTTGTATACGAATCTGAAAGCTTAAATTGTTTATATTAAGTCTTCTTTGTTTTGTATTTTGTTTTGCAGCAAGATTCACACGTCATTGGTAAAGCTTTTCATGACAGACCAGTGGAAAGGGCTGCCCTCACCAATAAGTCAGGAAGGGTAAGTCACGTTGAAACTTTCTCTCTGTAAGAAATGCATAGATTTGAGGAAACTTTTTGTAAAGTCTAGTTTTTCCTTCAATATCCCCATGTTTAAAGTCATAAGAAGTCGCAATATTTTCTCATAAAAATTTTCATAGTTTTCATTTTTTAGAAGCAAGAAAGGCAGAAACAAATGCATTGTTTAAAATACAAGCACCTTTTTAATGTGGAAATTGTGACCTCTGACTTATTTGTCCAGGTTGCTAGACATATATCCTTCAATGCTAGAAAAATGAACATTGAGAACGTCACTATAGAATGTGTTTTGGGCGTTATGAATGGTTTTGAAAATCCATTTTGATATTCTCTCTATATAACTTAGTTATTTAACATACATGATTGAATATGTATCAAAAAGTAGGTTTCATTGTGCCAGGTTTACTGCTAACATTAACAAAATTATGTAATTCATACTGAAGATTACAATAATAGGCTTAGTAGTCCATATGAACAACATCAACAAAATTAGCCACAACCTACAACAACAAACTGTAAATGTAATAGGAATAGTAATAATTATTAAAATGGTAACAACAATGTTAACAGTAATAATTATACCAACATTTCTTACTTTCTTCTTTTCATCGACGCTGTAACTTTCTTACTAAGGTTTCACTTTCAAATATAAACAATGAAAATGACATTGTACCCTAGAAGTATTCCATGGCTCATAAATTGTTGCAGAGAATATTTCAAAACCATTCAAGAATCCTTAATATTATACAGAGAGTAACTTAGAATTAATCAATAGCCCTCAGAGAAATTCAGTTGTTCTTTGTGATTTTTGCTTTTCAATTCAAATTAATTTTTATGTGTTTCCATTCTTGGTCATTATATTGGAACTACTAGTCCTAGTCAAATGCAGACCTGTAGATTTTATTTAACTAAAATCACCTTTGAAAAGTAGAGTTTTTGCTTATTTTTCAACTAAAAGTCTTATCAAGCACTGTTTAACATTTGTTTGTTCAGAAAACTCAATGTTCAAATATCTGCGCAGCAAAAACTAAGGTTTACAATACTCACTCATTTTAACTGTTTGCGTAATAAAAAAATTATATACGTTGTTTTTAATGAGTAGGAATTTTAAAATATCTCGATTTTAATTGCATAATTTGTAGAAGAAAGAACTTTAAATAATGAATTAATGTTAAGAAATTTGATTAACATGGGACAAGCTTTCCCTGGCCACCTTCCTTCTAGTCCAAATTTTTCACATTGATTTTTCTTCTTCTTTATTTTTTTTTACTCAAAATATCAGTCAATCTATCAAAAACTACTAAAATTATTGGAATAATAACAAGCCTCTCTCCTGCTCAAAATAATTTTGTTTTCCTTCTTTTTCAGCAAGCCATTGTTATTTTGGATCACAAAGTTTGTGACTCTATGAAACAACTCAACGCCAAGCGCCATATAACTGCTCGCAAACAGAAACGCCTGGAGGAACTGCAAACCCAGTATGACCAGATGTGCAAGGATTCGTCGGATGCTGTCAGCACCGATAAGGGCGACTCTACAGATGCACAGGTCAGCTTTGAAATCTTTTGTATCATTGTGCAATGGAAAACTGGTTTTTCAAAACTGTGCTTCTACATTTATATGTCAGGTCAATTCTTGAAACAGAATGATCTATAAATTTTTTTTGTTTATATCCTTATGGAATTGATTCGCCTAAAGTAACTTGGTAATCCCAGTTACTATATTAGTGACATTATTGTTTGATTTAAAAATGTTTGTTTCTTGAACCTATCAGGTTCAAGATAACTTCTTTTCAGTCAAGCGTCATTGCTATAGTATAATGTTTTAGTCAACACTGTTGTAGAAATAAAATTTTTCTTTCTGCCCAAAACACAACTAAAAATTACTATTGTTTTTTGCATTAACTGCATATAAGCTAGATTTGCTTTTGATTTTGAAACAAAATTGTTTCATGTATGTATTGTTGAACAGCTATCATTCATTAGTTATTCTATTTCCTGTAACAATCTGAAGGTTGTACATTTCAGTCGATTCATTTTTATGTAGCTAAACACTCATTTTTTTTCTAATTCAGGCCATGCGCTACCTGGAGAATAGCTATGACAAGGTCACCATGAAGACTGAAGAAGCAAAACAAGTTCAGAGAGTTTATCTGGACATCAAGAACAGATTTGAAGTGGTGAGTCGTTCACTCCTTTACTGTGCCCTTCTCATTACCTCTTGTTAAACAAAACCCATCACCCACCAACATATTGGAAAGAATAGAGTGGCAACCTTCAAAACCAAAGTCTGATAATTCAACAGTCTCATAATTTGAAGTTTTCAAAGTGTTTTTAACTTATTTCCCTTTTTAACTTTGTTAGATGTGATATCATGTTTTGAAGTTAATGAAATTGAATTTTCTGGATTCAAAGTTTGTATTGCCACAGAGTTGCCACCCCACAACCCACACAGTCTATGGCCCATGGAATCATTTTGTTTTTGCGTGTTTGCAAGGTCGGAGTGAAAAAATAAAGGTTTTATCTAAAGTAATAGAGGGAAAAACTATCTATACAAACCTGGTCCTTTGAGTATAGTTTGAAGTTTTTGTTCATTTTCAAGAGGTTTGCATTATGAGGTTTTGATTGTAATACATTTTGCAATTTGCAATTAAATAGCATTACCACATGCACAAAATGAGTGTAGTCACAGAGTTTTGAAATTTAGAGATATAAAGGCTACATACTGTTTTGAAGTTCTTTGAATCTCTTTATAGCAGTGGAAAGATTATATAGATATCTCCATCACCCAAGTTTTAGTGTTGAAAAGATAGGGTACCACTTGGAACTGTTCTTAAAAATGTAGAAATATGTTTAAAAAAGTTTTTATTTCAAGGATTTCAATAGACCACCATCCAATCCCGGAGTTGAATATCTTGTTTCCAGCCATCGATTCATTGTTTTTTTATTGTTGTATACAATGAAATACATCATAAACTTTTAATATTTTTTTATTTGATTTAGACCCTTGGCTAGAAAGAAACTGCTGCATCAATTTTCTCAGTTGAAATATAACAACATTTTGATTTATTTTGTTCTACTGCTACAAGTTTGGTTTTTTTTTTATTCCTGGAAGTTATTTTTTTTTTTAATTTAATGGTGAACAGGCCTATTTCAAATGTCTCCAATGAGTTTTTGCACTCCTCTTTGCAAATTTGAATATTGCATTAAAGGCTATGTCAAGGACTAATTGGTTTATGAATGAGTATTCATTTTATTTTCTATGTTGCATCTTATTCTGTTGCATTTTTTCAAATGTTGTCTCTATAATGTATCTTAGATCATCATTAGAAGATTTTCTTACTGTAACAAAAAAAGATCACAGTGAGCCCTAATATTCATCATCAATTACTTTTAATTCACCAAATTGGGGAAATTGAATTACGACATTGCGATCGATTCCTTGCTTTACAGGAGGCGCAGGAGTATCCTTGCAAGTTGGACGCTATGGAAGCAGAAATACGTAGCACCCGCTCTCAACTGAAGGAGCTCAAGTCCATGCATAATGACGCCCAGCTCTCAAAGGAGGCCGCTGTGAATGAACTTAGGAGACATGAGGAAACTGTCTATGCCGAGAGAAAGAAGAGAGATGTAGAGCTGCAGAAGATGAAGAAAGAGGCAGAGGAAAAGAAGATGCAGCATGAGAGAATTGAGAAACGGCTGGTGAGTTTTTGAGACACGTATATAAGGAAAGATAAACATAAGCTTAACTTGCAGAGCAAAGGGCTGTTTTCTGTAACCAAAGAAATTTGAAGAATTTGCAGCACCAAAAAACTTTGTTCAAATAAATTGCCAAAGAAACAACAGTGTAAACAAAGTTTAAGACAGTACAAAGTTTTTCAAGCTTTCAAGTTCTAGAACAAAATAAACAAAAGAAATTTAAGTTTTTTAACTGAACTTTTTAATGAAAATTGTTTTGAGCGTAAGAAAATTTATTGCTAAAAAATTAAAAAGCATGTTCAGAACAGCTCACAACTTTGTCCTGGTTTAGACTTGGTTTAACTTTTAGGTATGGTCTCAGAGGCGTTAAAGATAAAAATCAACAGACGTTTCATTTGACTTTAAGAAAAAGTTGTTTTGAGTGTGATGATGTAGAATGTATAATACGCTGTGCATTTTATGCACCCATCATTCCTTAGTGGGACTCAACATGTAGAGGACTCTTGTGGTGTGATATTCTAGTGGTAGACACTTGCCTTTCAGACTGAGAGTCAGGGGTTTCAACCCTGGCTTGGCAGGTCAGCTTGTAGTTCTTGGGAAAGGCTCTTTAGACAGACTTCCCTTGTATCACTAAAACATTAAATGAGTACCTGGGTATTGGCAGTGAAAGATCTTGTCAGTGTCCTAGAGTGATGCACTTTACGTAGTGCTCCTCTGTAAATCAAAAGGTAATTTGGTTTGTAATGGCCTGTTGGGAAACCCAAGTGCAGCGTTAGATAATTTCAGTGGATAGGCGCTCTTTATGAAAACATCTTATTATCGACAATATAATATTATATTGTGTCCCATCAGGCTCAGCGCGGCTCTGTGCAACAGGATGAATTGTCAGCACAAGAAAAGGCTGCTCTCACAGGCGAAGACCAACAGCAGAAGATCACGACCTACGAGGAAGCTTTCAAACGCATTAAAGAGTGCACTGGGGTTTCTGATACAATGGTGGGTTTTTTATTGTCTTAAATTAATTGTATTTTTCAATAAGTGTCTTGCAACGTGTGAAAATGTGTCGCATAGCAGAATTTTCACATTTAAAGCTGTTAATATTTTGAACGATGGATTTTTTTTAGCCTCGTAACATTAAAAGTTCTAAGAAAATCAAAACTTTGTGGAAAGTTAGTAGAACTTCTTTTGATGAAAAAAATAGCAAAAAAGAGGAATGAAAATTTAGTTTTAGGAGTTGCTTAATAAAATTAAAAGTTTTGACATCTGACTCATCTGGATTGGTTCAACATACGAAAGTCAGTATTTATAATTTTGTAAGCTTGACTTGTTCATTAAAATCATGGGTGAAAAATAATATTTTACATTTGGTTGACTGAGAGCATCAGGAAAACAAGCTTGAAGAGAAATTGAAATTCAGTAGCCTTTCTTTGTACATAGAATTCTTTAAAGTTTTTGTATTATGTCTTACAAAGTTAATCACTTAAAATTCAGGTTTCATGTCTCTTAAAATTTTCTTACTATGTGAGTCCTTTGTGATTGAACAATGAGCTAATTTTAGCTTTACCTCCAATCTTGCCTAAGATCTCAGTCCATGTAAACATAGATTTAACACCTACTCTCAATTTTATTGTTTATTAACATCCATGCATCAGAAAAACATAGTTCAATATGAAAGTTCATGTTGACCTTTTGCTGCTAACAGGAAGTTGTGATTCGCTTTGAAAACCAAGGCGACACGACGCGTCATCTGGAGGACCTGAAGCGAGACAACGAGAAGCAAATCATTCGCCTGAGGGAAGATAAGGAGAAACTGCAGCAGGAGTTTGAGGAAATGAAATACTCAGGAGAAGCCAAATTGTCAAGGTAGGCCTACATGAAGAAAGATTGGTGAGATTATAAAACTCACCGTCCAGCTACTTGTCAGGGTTGGCCTAGAAAGTACAGTCGTTCATATTCTGGTGGATATAGATAACAGTGGGAGAGTTTTTCATTACTTAAGTGGCAATTTATACCATGAAATTCTTGGCTGGAAGTATTATTTTCTTTTGGCTGCAATTTAGAGATCCCTTGTTTTGAAATTTTTAAAGTGTCATTACAAATAGATTTTAAATTTGTATTAAAGGTTATTGAAGCATAGTCCTTGCAAGCATAGAGGGAAAGCTCCCTGCATACAATTTTGTAATTTGATAAATGATAATGAAATTATAAATTTTCTTAGGGATTTGTATTCTTTGGTTTTTGGTGTGTAATGATTTGAATTACCAAATTTTAAAGATAAGAATAAATGAAACTTACTACTACTAGCTTATAATCAAGTCAAATAAGTAAATTTAAACAAATTCAAAGGAAATAAAGGGAAAAAAGTGTCCAAGTCCTTTGGAAATTTTCTTGAAATTTAATGCATTTAATCATTAATATCAATATAAGATAAAGTAGGAGCATATAAACAATAATCACTGGACACATATAAAATGAAACTTAATCATTCAAATCAGTCCTAACTATTTCAAAAAGATTTTCTCCTTTTATATGACGGAAATTGTACTTGAATGAATGTATTAGCAAAAAAAGCTAACATAAATTCCAAAGAGGAAAATTAATAATCAAGTTTAAATTCCTTTTTTTGTATTTAATACTTACAAATTTAGTTGGCTTAATCATTTTGCTAACGTATGTAATGAGTTAACTTTGAAAACTGGACAAACCAATTCCTGTTTCTTTCTTTTACAATCTTTCATTCCTCCACTTTCACAAGTTAGTTTCAAAAGGCTTCTGTGTCCTGTGCACTTTCCCACACTCGTTGCCCGCTTATTCAATTAGTTTTGCTCACACACTCACACTCACCTAACAATAGTGCAGTCAGTTCAGGTTAAAGTGCTTGGAAACAGCTAATTCAGTTTGAAATTTGATAACTTCAACTTGAAGGATACTTGGCATGGAAAAACTAGCAGTTCAGATCCTAATTATCCATACTTTCAAGTTATCAGAGTTCAAGTTAAATGGACTCCACTGTATTAACAAAATTGACAGCAAGGGATATAATTTTATACATTTCTCTTTAATCAGAATGTCATTAAGGCATCTTGTCAGAGAAAAAAAATTTTAATAGGATGCAAAAGTTATAACCAACCAAAGCTCAATGCATGGCTGCTGTACAATAAACCTCGCTGACTTAACACAAGAATGACAGAACGTATTTGGGGAATGTCTGTTGCCGAGATAAAGGTCGGTTTTTTTATCTTTGTTTTCATCAGTTTTATATTGATCATGTGTATTGTCTTATCTATAGTGCTTTGTTTTTTAATGTCGTATCCCAGTTATTGTGAACTGTCTTATCTATAGTGCTTTGTTTTTTAATGTCCTATCGCAGTGATTGTGAACTGTCTTATCTATAGTGCTTTGTTTTTGAATGTCCTATCACAGCGGGCAGACAATGTTGGAAGAGTTTGAAGCTCACCTGTCCAAGGAGGAAACTCGTCGAGACTCGGCAGATGAGCAACTGCAACACGGCAGCCGAATCCTTGTACAGGTCAAGGCCGGCGTAGAACATCTGGCAGACAAGCTGCATCACCTGAAGGCTGTAAGTATTGGTAGCCAAAATTTTCACGGCTACAAAAATAATTTTTTGGTTAAACCAAAAAACCCAGAGTATTTTGGTCTGTCCGATATTGGTTGAAAAAGATTCTATGCGCGAAATAATGTCTCATTTACTGTACCGCTTATTTTATCATTTCAAAGTAGTTTTATATAGAATAGTACAAAGATTTGTACAGCCTTAAATTTGTTTATTCGTCAACCAGAATGAGTTAAGTTCATTGGGCAGTTTGTTTTTTAAGTGCTAACCCTCAAACAAGATTTTCTACTTTTGATCTATGTTTGAATCTACAAGTTTTCTCAAAATCATGATCATATGTTGTAAAGTGTAATAAAAAAGTATGGATGTTTTTATGCACAGCTTCATGTAAAGGAAAATGTAGATTTTTAGGTCATGATATACAGGATATTAAAGTAATGAAGGTTTTTTCTAATGTTTGACATTAACTTAAGTTTTTTCTTTGCTAATTTATGCTTCAACCAGACCAAAGGTCATGTGCCCACAGCTCAGATTGCCTCCACTTCTGACGAATATGTCTTAGACCAGTTGTCGACATCAGAGGAGAAGCTTCTCAAACTGCTGGAAGAACTGGATGGCAAAGATCTTGCTGATATGCTTCGTCAAATGGAGGAGGAGGAGGTGTGTAGCTTAGCAATACATGTACCTTAATTTCACAATAATTTTCTTTAAATTTCGGCTCAACAAACGCAAGTCTCCTGTTCCATTGAAGAACTTGTTTTGCTTTCAAAAAATTTATGATCATTTTTTTTTTGTGTTAAAAAAGGAAAATGGATGGGGGGAGGGGGGGAGGCTCAATTGGTAGTGCGGTTGAGTGCTATGAAGGTTCAATTCCCAGTTCACGCAAATTGGTATATATATGTATTTGCTTTAAATGACCACCAAGCACTTAGTGCCTAGGTCTCTTGTGACTAAGCAAAAAGATAAGGCTCTGATGAAAGCAATGGCAAACTTCTGCACTTTGCACTCTGCTGTAGGCCAAGAATCGTGGAGTCCCTGCTCCTATTTCATTGAAATTCATATCAAGTCCGCGGATAACTTTTCTTAAATGCAAAATGCAATGTTAATCCTTTATAATTGACAGAAATGAAATCTATTCTCATCTTAAAAACTTTCAAAATAGTGAAACGTACTTATTAATACCTTTGTTGTTTGTATTTTCACCAGTTCCACGCAAGCATAGAAGGAAAGCTCCCTGCGTACAACACTCGAGTCAAACTGCCACAGACACAGAGGGATCTTGTCTACGGAGACGGTAGGCACATTTTGTATTTTTCTATATTTTGAATAATGCATTATTGTGTCACTAAATCACCATGAGTCACAATTTCTTTCTTTTTGACCTTTATGAGCATTTTGCACCATGAACAGTCCCTTGTCTACATAAAACCTCAGGTGTTTCTTTTTTTTTTTTAAAGCTCAGGGATCACAAATGACACAAAATGGTCTTGATTACATTTTTTCAAAATCTAAACTTATTTTCAAAGTTTGAATATTTTTTTTTCTCAGATCTCAGATTTTTTTATCAGTAGTTGAACTAAGTGTTTTATGAAGACCCTGCAAACATTTAAAACGAGAGCCCAAAATATAGTGTTGATGCTTTTTTCTCACTACATGATCCCAAGAAAGGCAAGGTGTGGTGTGAATATCTTTCCTTAAATTTTATAGTTCATCTTTGACATCATTTTTTTTGCGTGTTTGCAGAGGATGAAGACAGTGGAGAAGACGATGGAGACGTGCCAAACAGAAATACTATCAAGAAACAGTCACAGTTCATTATTGACAGCAAAACCAAGAGAAGGGTTCCCAAGAAGAAGAAGAAGATGAAGTAAAAATAAAGTATGATTAATAAAACTGAGGCTATGAAAGACATATTCAAGAAAATATGACGACAAAATATGAAGTAAAGCATTAGAAGAAAGAAAATTTAATTTCAAACTTTCAGTAATTATGCATAACCTTCAAAAGAGGCAATATCAGCTACTCTTAATGATTTTGTTTAATGTTTGAATGTGTCAGAAGAACAGCAAAAGTTAAAGTGATTGAATGGAATTTATTACCATTACTTATTAGCAAAATAATGCATGTTACCAGTTTTAATAAAAAAATGTTTCTAGCCTTTTTAAATTAAAGAAATAACCAATCTTTGAGAATAACCAGGAGGTATAATTTTTATACTTATTGAAATTAGTATTGCCATTTGCTCTTACTTTCAAAATACATCCAGTATTTGAGATAACACCATAAGTGACATCTGTGATAGAAGTGTCAACATATTTTTATGTGCACAATTTTGTTTCGTTTATGCCTATATTTATTTTTAATGTGAGCAAAGAGGAAAAAAAAACAACATATTTTTAATTATTCTATTCCTTTATGTAAACTGCTAAATGGTTTTGTGTTCAAAGTGTTTATGAAGACTTCTTTTATTTATTGGTATATTTCAAACCTTTTTATTAACCTGTCATGAGACACCAACTCTTACACAATCTGATGGATGTGTTTTAAAAAATATTATTGTTATTTACAATGTCAGAGAAAATTGATGATTCAGAGCAGTCTTTTTTAAATATGACTCAGCAAACAAACACCAAGATAAAGTTGCGTTTTTTATTTACAATAAGAGAAATGTCAGTTCTGTTTTGACCACATTATACTTAAAAAGTATCTTTTCATTATGCAATTTATTGAAGAAATGTTTATTTAACCTGTATTTTTTTTTCTGTATTGTTTTTTTCTCTTCCTCATAATTTCTCACCTTTCTTGTGATGTAATATACTATAGCATTTGAAATCTAGAATTGTTAAATGTAGCTGAGTTTTTGCATGCACTGTCATAAATAGACAGGAGTTGATCAATTTACAACCATAAAATTAAAAAGGAAAAAAAAATGTGCTGAGTCATTTTGTAAAACAACCTAAACATAAATTTTTGTGAGTCAAAAGTTCTACAGAACATTTATAGGAATGTCCTATATTAGTATTATGTTTATATAACTTTGTTTACTAATAAAAATTCTAAGTTGTATAATGAATATCATATTGGTCAACGATATTTGCATTGGCATGAATATGAGCTCACAGTTTACACATATAGGCTTGAAAAAGAAGTATCTATGAGAAGTTTTCATGCAGGCTACAGTTCTCATTCCTGACCAGTTGTTTGTTTATCATACCAGCCTTGCTATAACTATAGCTGACTGATTGTTGAAATTCTCGCACATTAATAGCCGCTTTAGTGAAAATTGGACAAAAACAAGGAAAATGTGTACAATAAAAAATATTTTGAATTGTGAATGAATTGTTTCAAATTGTTTTATATCACTGTAAGTGTAATGTATGTATAGCGTATTCATCGTCTGTTTTAGAGTGAGGGAATTCATGCACACTTAAGCGTTGGTGTTAATCATGCCTGAATCTGGTGCACCCCAAGAGCTGTGAACGTTTCCAGGATGGCTTACGAAGTTTTGTTCTCTTTGATGTTCATTTTTCAAAATCTGTTGGTAGTTATGTTGCGTAGTTAGGGGAAACCTGAGCACAGTGAATCATAGCTATTTTATTAAAAAATATAGTTGCTCTACCAAATTATTAAAATTCTCTTTTAACTAGTTTTCCTATTCATCATCTTTGTAGTGCGAGTGCAACAGGAGCTGTGCATGTCAGCTAAAAACAGGACAGAGGAAAATTTCAGAGAGTGGCATATGGCAAATTGCCAGACAAACTGTTTAACACTTACAGAAAAAACTAATTTTATGTAGTTCTTAAGTTGTTTGGCGCTTATCTCGTAGTAACTTGTTTAATCCCTAGTGATTATAAATGAGTTTGTGAGGCCACTTTTATTTCAATACTGAATGGGGAGTGTGGATCAATTTTTTCTTCTATAATCCTAAAGCTGTTGTCGGCTGATCTTATTGGCCCCTGAAATAGGTAGTTCTTCTTTTTAGAACTAACAACTAGGGAAATTATAACGCAAAAACGTAATGCTTCTAGAGCTAACTATTCATGCTCTCATTGAGGGAGGGTGGAGATGGATTTAAGATGGATGACAATGATGATACAAATAATGGTACTCTGCTTTAACCTCTCTCTGCTGCTTTTACGATGATGATGATGATGATGATGATGATGATGATGATGATGATTTACAATGCTGCTGGAGTCATGATAAAGATGATGATGATGGTAATAATGGTGATGGTGATGATAATTGGGGTTGTGATGTTGATATTGATGCTGGTCATGGTGTTAAGCAGTTGCCTCTATTGATGCCTCAAAACACCCTTTTCTAGGGAACTGGAAGCTGCAATACCTATCTGATTCGTTGTATCTCTCGGTGGTGGAGCTCAGTGAACCAGGCTGGGTGTACACCTTATCATATGAAATAACAAATAGTTTTATGTCGCAACAAAACATGATCACAGCTTGCCACTAGAAAACAGCAAGACAAGGATAAATCCGTAAACGGAGTCACAAGTCCCCTAAAAAGAGAAAGAGGGGGGGGGGGGAGAGAAAGATAATAGTGTACTTTACTATAACATTCATAATGTTTGAATCTGCCAGCCTGACCGAGCATTGCTTATTTTCAGTACCGGTACATGTATGTTCTAATGTAACCTTGTTTTGACTGAATAAACTTGAATTGAATTGACTTTAATATAACAAACCAAAAAGATGAAATGTTTCCCGCGAGGTAAGAATTAAATAGATAGATAGATAGATAGACAGGTAGGCCTAGATAGATGGATACATGTAAGCATATTGCTACCCCCGTTTTGTCACGACACTTTATTTCTTACAGTCGGAGAACACAAAGTGTCGTGGCAAAATCACGGTAGGACTAAGATTTTATGTGTACATAAGCCCCATTATACAAGTCGAGCACTATTTTTCATAACATTAGAAAACCTTGAATTTTAGATAGATTAATAGACATATAGATAGGTAGATAGATAGATAGATAGGTAGGTAACTAGGTAGGTAGGTAGGTAGGTAGATAGATAGATAGATAGATCTATTTTTTCCTGTGGCGTTTTAAGGTTGTAGGTAGCGATCACTGACTTCGATGTCAATCGGTTGTAATTACGTGAACATCAGGGTCAGTAGCAGTACAAGTGATTGGTTGAGTGTCATGTTCACATGGTGTTTCATTTATAGATTATCTATCTATCTATCTATCTATCTATCTATCTTTCTATCTATCTATCTATCTTTCTATTTGGCTAAATATATTTCTTTCTATCTTCTATGGTCATCTTTCTTTCAGCGGCCGTAGAGGCAAAAAGGAAGTGCGCAAAAGGGGGTACGGCCTAAATCTGATTGATTGAAGGGTATTTTCACAAGCCCAATTCCACTTCAAAGGTGCTCTCAGGGCTTGGGTCCCAATGACAATTTACGGGCTGCCACCCAGAGACTAGCGGGGATACTATGACTTAGCCTCAGCCGGTCACATTATACTGACACCGACCCAACCAGTGGGGGCCCGGACTATGCTCGGCTGTGTTTCGAACCCGCGACCTCTTGGCCACGAAGCGAAGCTACTACCAACTGAGCTATCTAGGCCCACGGCCTAAATCACTGTCGGTTCAAAACTTTGCAGCCTAGCTCCATAATACACTCAACAAAATGGTCATCTCCTCTTTTACAGTTGTAAAAATACTACAGATTCTTACAGTATATAAAGTAATCAATCTTACTCTTAAGTCTAGCTCGAACCCTCAATTGCTAGAATGAGTTTGTGTTGGAATAAAGATTTTCAATCAACGAGTATTATGCATATAGCTTTTTTTTCAATGAGTGCATGTTCGTATAGGAATTTCTTAGTAGATTGGGTCATATTGTTTTTGAAACAGAAGTAGTAGTAGTAGTAGTAGTAGTAGTAGTAGTAGTAGTAGTAGTAGTAGTAGTAGTAGTAGTAGTAGTAGCAGCAGCAATAGTAGTAGTAGTAGTAGTAGTAGTAGTAGTAGTAGCAGCAGCAGTGGTAGTAGTATCAGTAGTAGTAGTAGTAGTAGTAGAAGTCGTAGCAGTAGTTATTAGTGGTAATAGTAGCAGCAGCGGTACAGTAGTAGTGGTATTAGTAATATTAGTAGTAGTTGTGGTAGTAGTAATAGTAGTAATATTAGTAGAATTTTTAGTGGTAGCAGCAGCAGCATTAGTAGTAGTAGTAGTAGTAGCAGTAGTAGTAGTAGTAGTAGTAGTAGTAGTAGTAGTAGTAGTAGTAGTAGTTGTAGCAGTAGCAGTAGTAGTAATAGCAGTAGTAGTAGTAGCAGTAGTAGTGGTAGTAGTAGTAGTAGTAGTAGTAGTAGTAGTAGTAGTAGTAGTAGTAGTAGTAGTAGTAGTAGTAGTAGCAGCTGCATTTGTGGTGGTAGTAGTAGCAGCAGCAGCAGCAGCAGTAGTAGTAGTAGTAGCAGCAGCAGTAGTAGTAGTAGTAGTAGTAGTAGTAGTAGTAGTAGCAGTAGAAGTAGTAGAGGTAGTAGTAGTGGTAGTAGCAGTAG
>BMAT01006231.1:56674-74798 GCA_019649035.1 Elysia marginata
CTGAAACAAACAAAAAGGAGACCTACATCAACAAAATGACACAGACCTTGCACAAACCTTCCCCTGTGATAACAAAAACTGTCACTGATCGGCCATCTGTTTTATGAATTAAAAAGGCCAAAAAAAGAACATTGTAGAGCAGAGAGTCAATACAAACTAAACAAGCTTTATGTTTTAGAGAAATTTTTTAGTAAACATAGACTATAGACCATTGGTTTTTTTATATAGACCATATAGACAATACAAAAACTTACACCGTGACACAATTCGACTGTAGCTCACCCTGGTTTCTTTCTTTTCTTTTTTTTTTTTAGGTGCTCCAATTTTTGTTTACTTTCACGGGGGTTACTGGCAGGTAAAAGAACTCAGGTAATGTTTGTTGAAATTTCATGTAGATTTAATCTGATTTGACTAATCTCACTGCATTTGATTTTAAGTAGCTATTTCTAAACATAATCGTGAAGGATTTTAAAAATTTAAGGTCATCTCTAATTAGCCCACTGTCACTCATATGATTACTATATTTATAAGTTCATTACGATGAATTGGGAAATTTCAGGACTTAGCTGGCAAAAGTGAGTTGTTCTTGTCTAGAATAACAGGGAGAAAGACTCGGGCATCTATAAATATTGATAGATAGAGATTCAAAACAAAAACGGGTGAGGCAGAAGTCTGCATTTTGGTATTACAATTGTCTGACCACTTTGACTTAGACCTACCGGGTATATTCTAGGCATTGACTGTTCCATTGAAGACTGACATAGTTTCAGTCAACAGAATGTTTGCTAGATCTTTTGGCCATGTTATTTGTGTATTTCCCTTTTTTCTTTGTCTGTTATAGCTCAATGCTTTCAAAATCATTAAGTTCAGGATAATCTTTCTTAATTTTTTCCTTTGAGCTCTGGCTAGTCGGGTCGGCGTTTAGTCCTTGGTAGACTCTTGTCTCTCAGACTGAAAGGTCTTGCGAACAGAGTAAATGAGTCGGAAGTCGGAGATTTTAAATTTGAGAAAGCACATTTTAAATGTGGATTTTATCCTCTTTTTCTGTATATATTCTAAAGAATTTTTTTATATTTTCACAATAGTTTGATAATTTAAGGCTATTTTTAACATTTGGAAACTCAGAAAAATGTATCTTCAAATGCCTTCAATGCCTTTAATGTGAAATAATTTGGGATATCCGTCTCGTGTGCAGCGGTTGGGAGACACTTGCTTTGTTTTGTGTCCTAGAGCTCTACTTAATTAATTTAATTAACTGGGAACCTGATTCTACTTTTTTTATTTTTGTGTGTGTAAAGTCGTCAGAACTCGAGTTTTATGGCTGTTCCCCTGTGTGCAGCCGGAGCCACAGTTATAGTCGTGGGCTACGATCTCGCCCCTGATGGTAAGTTTCTGAGATCTATATACCGGTATGGAATGGAGAATTAGTATAAAAATTAAGATGTACAAATTCTATTTGTGAAATTTGCCTACAATAAAAGTTTTTAAAAAGTTGACAAAATTAGTTAGAAAAAAAAAGTTACGGAAGTAATCAAAAGGAAACAACGCAGATTTTTTATCTTTTGTCTTTCCTTTCTACTTTCATTTCATCTACTTGCATGTGCCTAGCGCCTAACAGGCTGCATTTGCTGTGTCCTCTGTAAATTATAGTCTTTTTTTTTTGAAAATTTTTAGTGTTATATCTATTTTACATAGACAATATTTATATCAGCGTACTTGTCATTTTTCCAGGAATTAGATTTTGGAAACGAAGTTTTAAAGTAGTTTGTGGTTTAAAGTTTTAAGAAATCAAAGTTTAATTGAAGTTTCGATTTCAGCCGTTTTAAGTGACTGTACATACCGAGTTTTTACCCATTGACCTGTCTGTTAAGACCTATTTGTTTACGTTTCTGCTAAGCTTGAGGGAAAATTAATAAGTAAACGTACGGAGTAAATTGTCAGCACCAGCTGTGTCATTTGAGTCTGTCGCAGTACTTAAGTAAACAGAAACATTGGATTGGACAGGGATAAGACGTGGAAAAAGGAAACAGAGGCCTATTAACTTTCAAGCCTAAACAAACCGTGAATATCCAGCCTAATGAAAATTTCTTTGAAGTCGATCACCCAAGAAACCTCTTCACTTCTAAAATTTTAATATCTTAACGCAAAATGGTTCACATCAGCATATAAGTAACCCGTAGAACCATGAATACATCACACCCTAGATCTTGTAATGACAAGAGGTAACTGGAACTTGCATGGCATGGAAGTAAATAACGTTTGTCTATCCCATTACTTCAGCATTTCATTTGAGACTTATGCAAGCAAACCGAAAAGTGATAAACAACCTATAGCCTCAAGAAATTCCAGTCGAATTGACCCCATAGACTTTAAAAACAAGTTATCATCCGTTTTTTTTAAAATCCACCAAGAAATATACACAGTCTGAACAGTGCACTTGTTACGCTACTACTAGTAGAGGCTGCACCAATGCAAAGACGGACTGTAAATTGTCGTCCCATGGCTCCGTGGCTATCACCTCAAGTCAAAGCCACCAAACAAGAAAGGAGGAAAGCAGAGCGGAGGTGAATGAAGTCTGGACTCACCAATCACAGAGACATTTATAAACTAAAAATTTTGTTTCGGAAAATCAAGGACTCAAGGTTGGATTTGAATGCCGATTGCTGTTAATTTTTGTAACCTTCTTTTGTCAGAGCTCTTGAAACTGCAAGGCCTGATATCCTGACCAGCACTGTGTCTGACAGGAAACCCAATAAGCAATTATCTTCTTTCTTCCCTTTTTCATACCAGTTTCCATGGATACCATATTGATGCAGGTGAAACGAGCGATGCGGCTGATCATCAAATTGGCCAAAGAAAGAGAGAGCAGGTATGGCGATGTTCTTAGAGTTTTGTCTTTTTGACTATGTTTTGGTTTTTCTATTTCGGGGTTGTCATTTTTCAGTTATTTTCCTTTTTTTTCCGTTTTTTTAAGCCTTTTTTTTAAAACTGATTGAATACACAAATTTGAACAAGATTGATCCCATGAACAATGGCAAGTCAGTGCCCTGAACTGATACATTTTGCACATGTGCATCAACGTGAGAATGTAATGCCAGGATTTTCAGTTATTTTCAGAATGTTAGAATGACATCCCTGGTTTTTAAATTAATGCAGTACAACCCATCCTTAGCTAAAACAAGAGTAATTTTTTCATCTGCTCAAAATTGCTTTTACATAACTATACAGAGACTTATAACCTTTTACTCAAAGAAATTCTGCAAGAAGATAATTTTGGCTGGACTCTGCAGGAGTAGTTTATAAAGAAATTAAGAAGCAGATATGTCTTACACTAAGTCCAAATGAGTCTTAAGTCAAAATTGGAAGGTAGTCAGATATTGGTATCACAGTAAAGCTTGTTTTCTCTACTTTGATAAAAAAAAACAAAAAGAAAAGCTCTATCATACTTCTGTATCAAATTATAGCCATTTGAAGTCGACAGGGTTAGGGATTGTAAAATTTCAGAAAGTGGAGAAAATTGCACTTAAAGTTTACACAGCTATACATGTGTAGAGGCCTAAGCAACCATACCAATTAAAATTAAACACATAAAACATGAATATCAAAACGAATCAGGCGTTGAAAACTGTTTAGAACTGGTTTTACTGTCAATATCTGAAATTTAAAAAAATTGACTTATGACCACCCACTTAACTTTGAAAGCCTCTATCTCAAAACTAGGCCTTCCGACTTACGACTCATTTGGACAGAACGCGAGACATATGTGTTTCCAATGAGGAATAGAATATTGCTGCAGTTGCGAGGCATATTAACATGCTGACCCATCTGTTGTGGTTCTTGCCTGAAATATTCTCCTTTCTCTCCCTAGTGGTATCTATGTCAGCGGCCATTCTGCCGGAGCTCATTTGGCTGCTATGATGTTGATGGTTTCTTTCTCTGAAGAGGATGCATTCGACAGTGAGCTTATCAAAGGTAAATGACGGCTATTTAAATGTTTAATCATTATATCATGAAGCAGCTAAAATCTAATGGTGCAAAAAAGATACTTTTTCTCTCACATATTATTTTACACTTAACCACTTATGGTATAGAGATAAGTTTGTTGATGACATAAATTTCTTCAAATTATCAATAAGATCATTATGCACTTCTGCCAGGGAAATTTTACCGTACTTATATGTTCCTTTGAAAATAGTAACCTTTATGGTCAGGTGGTGTGTCTGGTTGTAGACACTTGTTTCTGGGACTGAAAGGCCCTATGTTAGAGCTATGGCTAGTGAGGTCAGCGTTGTTTGAGCTATGGCTAGTCAGGTTGGTGTTTAGTCCTTGGCTGACACTTGTTTCTGGGACTGAAAGGCCCTGTGTTAGAGCTATGGCTAGTGAGGTTGGCATTTAGTCCTTGATAGGCACTTGTTTCTGGGACTGAAAGGCCCTGTGTCAGAGCTATGGCTAGCAGGTTGGTGTTTAGTCCTTGGCCGACATTTATCTCACGGACTGAAAGGTCCTGTATTTGAGCTATGGCTAGCAGGTCGGCGTTGTTTGAGCTATGGCTAGTTAGGTCGGCATTTAGCCCTTGGCCGACACTTGTCTCTTGGACTGAAAGGTCCTGTGTTAAAGCTATGGCTAGTCAGGTCAGCATTTAGTCCATAGTAGACACTTCTTTCTGGGACTAAAAGGTCCTGTGTTTGAGCTATGGCTAGTCAGATCAACATTTATTCCTTAAGAGAGCCTCTTTGCACACATTTTCTTGTTGCTTTCAGGTGTTAAAAGAGTACCTTATTATGGGCAGTAAAGGATCTTTTCAGTATGTTAGAGAGTGATGCGCTTTAACTGCTGCTCCTATCTAAGTTCATAAGGTAACTTTCGTAGGTAATGGCCTGTCAAGGAACACATATATATTCATGGCATAGAGTACTTAAGTGAATTAGGCGCTGCATGAAACCACTGTTTAATTCACTTTCATGGAGTAGATTCTGGCTTTTTGAAGACATAGTGTGATATTAGAATATAACATGTATTTTATTATTTGAATGTTGTGTCATATACCTGTAAAAATTGTTTATTTCCTGCTGTGTTTACAAATGTTTATGGTAATGTAGGTGAGTCTCGGGGTGAGTCTCGAGAAATTAGGCAGAGGAATCTCACGGCTGTGGGACAACTCGTATTAGACTTGACCTGATAACACTCTGTACCCCCAGCCAACTTCTCCTTTTTTTTTATTTTTCTCTCTCAATTATCACTCCTATGTTCTACTGTTTAATATGTATAAATACATTTACATGTGATACGCAACTGTGAAAACAAATTTCGTGTGGGATGAATAAAATTTATGTTATCTTATCTTATCTTATCTTACATGAGCTCCATCAATCAGACTGTTTTGGATGCTCCATCATCTTCATCTTGTTAGTTCTATTGAACTGTCAATGTTTTCTCAGTCACATGCAATAAAAGTTATCATTCATAGCTGCCACAACCCAACTATGAACAAGAACTTCTGATTTTTCCATCTCTGCAGGAGCCATGTTAGTGAGTGGTGTTTTTGATGTTCGCCCTTTGACCAAGACACCCACCAACGACCCCCTCAAATTGACTGAGTAAGTTGAGAAAGCAGCAACAAAGTTTCTGTATGCATATCATATTGGTTTGTATAGTATCAATTTTTGTTTGTGTTTAATGATATTCTATTTCATACCTGTTAATATCTATTTCAAAAACTTTTTTAAACATGTATTATCTTAGGATTAATGCCAGCAACTTCTAGCTGATGTAACAATTTCTATGCATTAAACTTTTATTTGTCTTTTAAATCCCTTTGATTTTATTTTATATTGTTCTCTTGTACACTTGCAAATGTTTATTTCTAGTACAGCTTTCTTCTACTATGTATTGACGTCACTGAGCACTGTTTTTAAGTGGATTTTAAACTCTCTGAGAATAAATCATCAGTGTTTTTAAATAATTTTTTTCCCATTTTTTTTGTTGGTCCGTTGCCATAGGATATTCTCGTCAACTTAGATCCAATATGAACATCTCGTTAAGTTGAACACCAAACATACATTGTGGAAGAGGAAGTTAGTCTAGCTAAAACCCTTTATTTAAACTCTGCATTGAAACAGCCCACAACTAAGGTAAATGGTACCTTTGGAAGAACGAAGCGAAAAACCCTTGAGCCTGGGGATGCCTCAGCTCTGCGGTGGATTCAAGATTTTGGTATAATGCATTAGGGGAAAAGAGTCAATACTTTAAGATAAAAACACAAAAACAAAGAAGGAAACATTCACATTGTTTTCATTTTTACATCAACTTTTTCTCAATGGCTTATTACAAGTTTAACAATGAAATCTGAATGGCCATGAATATTGAAATTGTTTTTCATTTTCACCCACTTTTCATTTCAAGGGAAGAGGCGTGGAGCTTTAGCCCAATGGGTTTGGTGGAGGACATTGCTCAGCTGTCACGTCACCGACACATCGTCATCGCTGTGGGAGAGTATGATCCTCCAGAGTTCCGTAGGCAGAGCGGGGAGATGGAGAAGGTAAAAATGCAGCCGTGATGTCTTGCTAGACCTTTATCCTTTGAGGCCCTTAACCCAGTGAAGAAGACCGGCTCTGTGGCCTAGCGGTAAGACACTTGCTCAGAGATCGGGAGGTGCGTGGTTCGATGCGCGACTGATTCAAATCAAGCACTTTAAAATTGGTATTAGCAGCTGATCCGCCTGGTGTCTGGCATTATGGATTTAGTGTTTAGTCTGGTTGGCCCGGTGTCAGGATAATGTCAGTGGGTGTGGTACACGCAAGTGCTAATTACATCACAGTGTGGCAGTACGCTTTCAATTGTCCCCAACACCGGCACTGATATAACCTTGAAGTAGACTGGGATGTTGAAAATTCAAACAATCAACCAACCTGTGAAGAGGTTTTTAGGCATGAGATGTCTTGCAATCAGTTGAATGAATCTGACATTGCAATTTTTACTTTCCAAGGAGTTGCTTTTTTTTTTTAAACATTGCGTTTTTCTGAGCTTCCAAGTGTAAAAATTCATGAAGTTATGAAAACTTATTAAGACTTTTGTTTATTTAAAACATACAGGGGACAAAAATTTTTTATAAAAAGTTCTTTCTGATATTAAGATTTTGTACCTCCAACTCATTTTCAGACAGCTTCAAAAGATTAAGAGTATTATCGAACCTATTGCCTTGCTAAAAATTTCAGGAATATTTATGTCCCGCAAGATATACAGGTTTGGACAACAACAAAAAAAAAATAATAAAAAATCAATGAAAAATTTGTCAGATTACTCTCTTAAGCTCAAGAACGAGATACACAGAGAGATAATGGCATACTTTACTTTAATATTTACAATGTGTGAATCTGCCAGTCTGACTAAGCATTGCTTATTTTCAATACATGTTCTAATGTAACCTTGTATTGACTGAATAAACTTGAATTGAATTGAATTAAGCTGTCAGGCACATTATGTGTGCTGTATCCTTATTGAATTGTCTAGCATTCTATTCAAATGAGTCGTAAGTTGCACAGGCTTATTTTGGGATCTAGGCGTACAAAGTTTAATGGGTGTTCATAGGTTATTTTTTTTAGATATATTAATAGCGATTGCTATTGTTGCTAAGGCCTTTATACCTTTATAGTTATCTAAACTTTAAAGGCAATTTTCTCCCCTTTCTAATATTTTACAAGTCCTAATCCAGCCGACTTCAAATGGCTATAACTTTATACGAAATCAAGGAACAGTTTTTCTGTTGGTTGTATTTGAAAGTAGAGAAAATAAGATTTGTTGTGATTTCAATATCTGACTACCTTCGTATTTCGACTTATGACTCAATTTGACTGTTGGCAAGACAATTTATTGTTTCAGAAAATATGTCTCCCATGCACCTCTAGTAATACCAGGGGTAATTTTGACTGTTCCAGGGATAGTAGAAAAGTAGAAAAACAGTACAAAAATAAAACTGAAAGTTTTACTTAGAACTCGGATATACATTTCTAGTTTCATAATTTATTTACATAGACTTCCAAGAAAAGCAGTTTTGTAAATGACGATTTTTTTGTAACAAAATTGGCTATGGCAGTGCAACCACCATAAATCGATATTTGCAAATGCCAATTTTTTGTGCTAGAGTTAACTTTATTTACACTTTGGATATCTTGAGAGTTAGTGTTCAGTTTGAATATTTCAAACTCTGAGGTGTACAAAATTTAACAATGAATTATACTAGATTAAAAAGTTATCAGTGAAATCTCATCAGGCTGCCAGATATGTATGTTAAATTATTATCATGCTTAAAAATAAAGTCGGTAATCTGAATATAGCTTGAATTAAGCGAATATTAAAATTACCCATGTATGAGTAATGTAAAGTCCAGCCGTATTTCGTAATCACCTTAGTGAATTTTTATAATTTTGTGAGAAATGTGAAGAAAAATTATGTTTTATATTTCATATTAACATTGTGTTTTGCTGTGTTGATAAGATTTAAACATTCCAACAAGTAAAAAAACCATGTGAAATTTCACTGAGAATTAACTTTTGATGTATAGCATTTGGAATGATATCTATATCTATCATATCGTTTATGCAATGCAAAATTTCATTTTGCATTTTTCTGTTGTGTTTTTAAGGTGCTAAGAGACCGAGGTATAAGGACGAGCTACGTGGACGTGCCTGACACAGATCACTTCAGTGTGATAGACAAGTTAAGAAACGGAAAATATTTACTCACAAAGGTAAGCTCAGTTTTTTTTTGTTTTTTTTTTTATGCTGAAGGGTTAGTTAGCACTTACACACCTAAATAAGGAAAGTGTCAATATTTATGCTTATCAAGTCTTTTTAGGCAGGTCACTAAGCTAGGCCTTTTGGTTTTATTGTAGACAAATTTGGATTATAAAAATATCCGATTTTTTAATAATTTGTTTTTATATGATGTTATTTACATCATCAAAAAAATCACAACATAGATGAAATAGCAAGCATTAAATTTTTTCTCCAGCCCCAGCTAAATCAGTTTTATCAATTTCGTTTTATTCACATTTATTGCCGAGTGAAGATACCTTTTTCTCATCTTTATTTACAGGAATGCATCCGTCTAATGGGGCTGTGAATTGTCAGTTGTGCCAAAAGAGGTTGCTGTGCAGCTTCAACCAGCCTCTGTTTGTTACAGCTTTTAAATAACTTTAGTTTTACAAATTTTTCACTCTGATTTCAGTATTTTAAACAATTTTTTTTCTTTTTTTTTTGTTTCCAAGGCACATTTTCAAAACAATTTTTTTTGTTTTAGCTATACGTAAAAGCTTCTTTTTTTTTGTCTTTTTAATTTGATGTATATGACTGTTTAAAGAAAAACATTCCGATATGCACGCTTGTTAGTGCATTGAAATTTCAAAAAGTTTGTCATTAATTTGCACTTTTTGTGAAACTAAAACAGACATTCCAAAACTTTTATGAAGATTTCTACAGCCAAAATGAACAACAGTCGTGCAATAAACTCTAGAATCTACATGGTTTAACAAGTTGCGAGGTAAAAACTAAATAATCTAGGCCTCAACTCAATCCCCCTTAGGCCCACCCAGCTTAGGTAAACCGTAAAGCCCTGCCCTAAGAGAAGGGAGGTAAGTTGTCCATATCGAACGCAGCTAGATCTAGATCTAGAATCTTGGTCCATAAATCTTTTCAAAATTGTACTGAAAAACTGTCAACGTCAACAGTCCAGCTTGGGCTTATTTGTGGACCAAAAGTGAAAAAAAAAACCTGAATAATGCTTGAGATCTCCTCTAAAAAGGAAGAGGTTTACTATAGATTTTCTGGGTTACTAAGCTACCAAAAGTACACAACTAAAGCAATGGCGATCAGGCGATGACAGGCAATATAGGTACACAATATTGTGGTCCAATCTGGCGACTGTAGGTGCATAGTTGTAGGGTTGAGTAAATAATTACATTAAATAATAATCGTGATGCAACCCAAGCCAATCAGACTCAACGCTCAGACTAATTTTGAGTTAGAGCCCTTTGAATGAAATAATTTACTGTACAGAGTTTACCATTTTTATTGTCTTCAAAATGGCTAAACTCAAGGTATAGATAAGCTAGAGTTATAATTTCTCAGCGTCTTCAAGGACTTAGGAGACAGTTGTAACAACTGTTAGTAACTCTACAGTGCGAGATTTCTGACAAGTTTTTTTAATTCTCCTGGTCGCTGTAAAATTCTGAAAATAGCAAGGATTGTGAGATGCATATTTTCTCACCCCAGTAGTCAAAAGCTAAACATTGTTCTGACATTTTAAAATGTCCCGGTCACAAAGTGTTTCTCAGATGCTATACTTCCAACTTTTGTTTTCTGTTTTGCCATGTTATGGTAATGTTTGTAAATTTATTACTTTTTGGATTACATCGAGCTGATGTAAATATTTTACCATACTATCACTGAAACTTTTTCTATGTCTTCCCATTTTCTTTTTTTTTTTTTTTTTTTGGTAAATGGGTAGACGTATAAAAAATGTGTTGTAAATTAGCTTTTACATAAGTCAATCCTTTTAAGACAATGTATTTTTTTCTCCGATCTTATATTGCTAATGAAAAATGTGAGCTGTAAGTTTGATGTCTTTGTCAAAAAACAAAAATGAAGGATCAATTGCATACACCTAACAACTTTAAAAACAAAGGATTTGTATGTCATTTAAAAACATAATTGGAGGATGTAAAGTGAAAAACAAAGAAATCAAAACTACCTCAATTTTGTCTTTTAACTTCTTCTGCGTTTTAACATAGATGTGACTCTGTTTTTAAAAAAAAGTTTTTTTGTTATGAAAAGCAACACCAATCAACTTTTATATGCATTCAAATCAAATAAGAAAAATGGGATTTTGTTATTGATTATTGTATGTTGAGGACGTCTTAAAGTTTGACTTTTTCTCTTTTAGATTTTGTACCAACGAAAGAAGTTTCTTTTAAGTTTTTGTTTCTTTTATTTCTTACTGCTGCATTTACACTTTTTTATGTTTAACCTCAATGTGGATCAAATTTTTAGAGCATGAAATTTGACCGATGACCTTTACATGCATGGGTCATGTATGGTGTATGCTTACAAACTGCTGTATCCAGCATGATTCTTGCGAGCATTAATTTTAGCTCTCCCACAAAAATAGTTGAATCTTGCTTATGGTTAAAAGTTGAGAAAAGAGATGTTTTTATATGAAGAGTTTAAATGCTGGGCAGAACATTTTATTGAAACTTAATGATTTTTTTTTTATCATATGCAACATAGAGTCTTTGGAACAAATGCTTGAAATATGGATTTGAATGAGACAAGTGGGTGACGGGCTTGTTAAATCTTTTATCTAGGAAACATCTTTTAACAGGCATTTTGATTTATTCCATTAAAAAAGGGTCTCGTTGATCCTCAAACCTTCAAATACAATAAGTAACAACATACTCCAAACAAAAAATTGTTTTTTTTGTCACAACCTTAAAGTGTTGTTAAGATTGGTAAACATATATGAGCAAATACAGCTGGGATTGCTACACAATTTGCACAAGTTCAAGTTTTGAAGAGAATTCTTGTTCTTGAAAGTTGTTGTCGGTGCTAGTCAAAATGTGCCTTGAGAATTTCAGACTTGTTAAAAATGTGGAGAGTGCCTTTTGCATTTCTGTTACTACAAATTCAAAATCTTATAGTTGGAAATTAAGATTTTTGACTTTTTTCAGTGTTTTGTTGTCATAAATTTTTTTTTTGTCATATTTTTTTTTACTGTATGCCCTAACAAGATATTCTATAGGCCTATGTATATCTATATTCCAAATAGATCAAAAGGTGTTTTTTATTTTTTTAAAGAAAAAATATTAAAATTGAGAGAGCCAGAGAGCAAGAGGTAATTGAGCATTGCAAACAAAAATCTAAGCTCGTCTTTTTTAAAGGTCTCAACCTTTTTGGCCTTTGTAAAATAATCAAAAGACAAAGAGTGATTTTTTCTTTTGAATTATTTAATGTGTTCTTAGCTGTTTATTATTAACTTATATATAGGAATTGAGGTTGACTTTATTCACTCAAAATCTTTAATCTTTAGCCATTCCCATGAAGTTTAGATAATTGAAATAAATTTAGCTTGCAAAGACCAAAAAAAGCTAGACTTATTTTTTTTAAAAAAGGGAGAAGGGGTGGAATGAGCAGAATGAAAAGTTATGGGGTGTATGGGAAGAACAAGCAGACATTTTGATATTTAGAGAGATGCACTTTTTTCTTTTTATTTTAGGAGGATGAAAGTTTTCCTTTTTTTTTCAAGGATGGCTTTTTTCCCCTCCAATCTACATCAAATTCATGTATATATTTATACATTATGTATTCTACATCATACACCGGATAAAAAGTTGTCAATTGGAATGTTGGACCAGTCGCCAAAATGTGATAATCTTTAACAAAATGTTCATGTATGAAGATCTGATTATTTCCAGGATAATTTAGACATTGATGTTTGAAATGAAAATGATTCACTCAAACAAAACTTTCATATGACTTGACTGCATGCAAGTTACATCATGTGGGGTAGATGAATAGAAGTTAGTTAAGTGTGAGATAGCCAGGGAAAATGGCACAAGTCGTTCAGACTAGTTCTAACTACAGCCCTTTCAACAACATAAAAATTTTGTAATACAACCAACTGTTGTCTGTTGCTTTGAAACAAAATATCTGAGGCTTTATAAAAGGTGGAGACATAATTTTTTTTTTCAAAACCTTAAAGGGCATAAAATGCAATGTATATGTATTGCACTCAGTCCAAATGAGTCGTAAGTCAAATGCCATAGTTTTGAGATATAGGCTTTTAAAGATAAGTAGGTGTTCAGAAGGCAATTCTTTTTTATGTTGACGCTGAAACCATTTCTAAACAGTTTTCACACCTGATTCATGTTGAAAGTTTATGTTTTATGCGTTGAACTTTGGTTGCTATGGCCTCAAAACCTTTATAATCTTCTAAACTATAAATGCTATTTTCTCCCTTTTCTGAAATTTTACAGGTCCTAACCCTGCCAACTTCAAACGGCTATAACTTCATACAGAACCATGATAGAGCTTTTCTGTTTGTTGCAATTGAAACAAGAAAAAATACGCTCTTTTTTTATACCAATCTGACTACCTTCCAATTTCGACTTAAGACTCATTTTGACTGGTTGCAAGACATATAAAAATGGTAGTAACCCAGTATGTAAAGGTTCCAACTTGTGCCTGATCTTCCCTGGCGAAATGTTAGTCAAGTTCTAGTGTCGATATTATTATTTTGAGTGAGCTGGCTTTGATCCAGTTTAAATTATACCTTGAATGTTTGATCTCTTCCTTATTTGGGGAAATACCGGTGGTTGTGAGGCCAAAATGATATGACATCGCAGAACCTGATAATAATAATAACAACAACAATATGGAATGAAGAGCTGAACATGCCAAATAATAGTGTTCTTTCCGGTGTAGAAATTCATTCCAGATGTCAAAAAATGAAATGAAAATTAAAGACCTAAGATCCGTGTATATTGAACGAGCTTTAGAACTTTGAGAAACCGTTTAATACCGTTATGTCTGACGTAGAATAATTTCTGTGAAAGATTTCTTCGCCTGTTTGTGGAAGAAAGTTTACCAGGTCCCACAGTGTCTTATTTGGAAAGAAAATTTGTTTTAAATTCTTTCAATTTTTAATCTGTGTTGTTGATATTCCTTTTCTGTACTTACTCTTCACTACATGTATAATTACTGTTGTTAATTCAAAATTTCCCTTATATACCTGGTAAATAAAAATTTGATTGATGTTGATCAGTTTTTTAAAACATTAAAAAAAAAGGCAAGTATATTTATGTACTAGGCTTGTGTAACTAATAGTAAGATGGAGCTGATTGATTTTTTAATCTAAATTACCCGAAACAATGAAATATAGCAAGAACAAATCAATTGTGGATCTTTTCTTAGATTAAAAAGAATAAATTTAGTTCTTTAATAGAATCATTATTTTTTAAATAGCAAATTGTTCTTTTTGCCATGCATTTAAATAGTGTATTTTGATGGGTGTTGTCAATTCTGGTCTATCATTTGTGAGGTCTTTAGACAGTTGCTTTTTTTTCTTCTATAATAGATTTGTATCCGTGTTGAAAGCTGTACAAAAAGATTGATTTAATGCTACAGTATATTAATCACTGAATTTGAAAGTTAAGCTACAGTAACTTAAAGAAGTCACAATGTATGTCTTATGCTTTTTCACAGTCTAGAGCTTGTAAGAACTTCTTCTTAGTTAGGTTACTTGCCCTTCTCGTTTTTATCTTTTATACCCTTGCTCTTTCCTCGGATCGCTTTCAAGTGTTATTGCCAAATTTATGGTTTGTTTTAGAAATCAAATTATTTGTATCTCTTTCTCTATACTTACTATGTGTTAACCTGTTTCTTTTTAAACTTATAAAATTTGCGCTTTTCTAAAAAAGATTTTACTTACATGAGAATATGTATTTCATGCTCTGTTGAAGATGTTTAAATTTCTTCTTTTAAACCAGTTTTAAAATTTCCCAGTAATTATAACTAGATTTCAGTTGGGGTGTTGAATGGGCCTGCTCAGCATCAAGCATTCTTGATCAAGATTATTAATTTCGTTAACTAATATGAATGGTGAGGAAGCTGATAAGACCTCAGCGTTTGTGAGTGATTACACTTGATTATGTCAAGTGTAACAAGACTCATGTTTTAGTTGATATTATTATTTACTGCAGTAAATATTGACTGTTCCTTTAAACATCTGAGGTGCAAGGAAAAACCAAGAGGCTCCTTAAGCACATGTAGCTGTTACAGTGTTAGTTAAACTCCTGCATTGGGATCCCATGCCCTGGGGAGATACAAGCATTAAAGAAAGTGACCAACATCCCAAGGTCACACGCACCGCTTCTTTATAGGCTTGCTTTTTATGGTCCTGTGATTTTGACAGAGACTTTATGTCTTGCGTCCAGGGTGAAGGAGTCGCAGCTGGAAAATTTTTTGTTGTTGAGAAAATGCCATTCAAAGAAGTATTTTTTCTTTTTTTTTTTCTATAATTTACATCAACAAATTTTTTTGAAATTTCCCACAAAATAGAAATGATTTTATAAACTTTTTTTTTACATTTGGGAGCTTACAAAATGCCTTGTTCTAAATAGCAATATCTTGTAAGTGAAAATTGTGACACTTGATTCATTCGCCAGTGACATAGCACGTATAATTGTATAATATAGAGATACATGTATAATGTCGTTAGAAAAAAAATTGATGGCAAGTCCTACAAAGCTGTTACCTGTGAACTTGACAGCATTGCTACCGTTATTCCCTAAACTGTGTTGCTCTCTCTGAATTGCCATGTTGAGAATCCTCTACTTACATAATTGAATCATTTCCTTTTTGAATACATGTCTTCCTGTTGTGATTACGGTTGATCTGAAATATTAAGTATTCCCAATTATTTTGTTTTCTGTACATCAAAGATTACCTTAGCTGATTATTTGCATAGTTTTTGTTTCATTGTTGTAATGAAAATTATGTCAATGTACAAGTTTAACACTAAATCCGCTGTTGTGATTGGTTTTTTTTTTTTGGTTGTGCACTTATTGTTGTGAGAAAGAAAATGAAATAATTTTTAAAAACTAGGAGATTAATCAAAGAAAGCACTCTTTCTATGCGAACTCTCTGTTTTATCCTCCTACTTCTAGTTGTACCTATTACATCTTTTTTTTTCAACAGATAACACTTACATGTATTTTAAACAACATAAGATTTTCTTGATATAAAGAGCCAAAAAGAAAATAAACACTGCATGTGGATTAAACAAAGAGTTTCTGTCATTGTATGTACATTTGTATTTTTTAATCAAAATTAAAGTGACACATCTCTATACTTCAGGCTTATGGTCATATTTAATAGGAAATAATAATGATGATCATAATGATAATAATGAAAAATAATAAAAATAAAGATAATAATAAGAGCAATATTAATAATAATGATAATAATGATAATAATAAATTAGTAGTAATAATAATAATAACAGCTGTTTATAATTTGCCACAATTCAGTTGTATAGAACGCCCAAGACTTTTACAAAACCTAACAGAGTAAAACTACAATTTTTATGTGTAGTAATGACAATTGTAACAACTCCAGAAATAATAATAAAAGCAACACATATGTTATAACAAAGGCAATGATTACAACTTAGCCCAGATTTTATTAATACAGTGTGTAATAAGACCTAAGCATTTGTGGATATAATACATGTATTGATAGTTCGAAGCTCCTTATGGACATTTTAGATGTAAAATGAAAACAGAAAAATATTTAAGGTTAAAAATTACTAATATTATTTCGTATAGAAAGGTTAATACACATGTTTTATTTTACAAGAAACTTATACAGGTATGTCTTTAGACGTATACATTTACACATAAGGAATACAGACACACAAAGCAAAAGTGACATGAATGTATTAGTGTGCATAAGTGTAAGACCGGCTCTGTGGCCTAGCGGTTAAGACACTCGCTCAGAGATCGGGAGGTACGGGTTCGATCCCGGGCTGAGTCAAACCAAAGACTTTAAAATTGGTATTAGTAGATGATCCGCCTGGTGTCTGGCATTATGGATTTAGTGCTAAGTCTGGTCGGCCCGGTGTCAGGATAATGTGGCTGGGTGTGGTGTATGCAGCGCTCCGTACATCACAATGTGGCAGCACGCTTTCAATTGTCCCAAGCGCCGTCTCTGATAAAACCTTGTAGTTGAAAAGAGACGTTAAAATTCAAACAACCAACCAACCAAGCATAAGTGTAAGATAAAGATTTTATGAAGGATAATAAATATAAAATGAAACCTCAAACTATTTAGATTGATCATCATACTTGACAACTCAATGTGTGTAGTGTGTGAGTCTAGTGATAGACTTTCTGCCAGCAGATCAAGAGGTCGAGGGTTTGGTTTCTGACTTGTTCGATTGGAGTTTAGTCTTCAAGTTTGAAGATTTTAAAAGATTTTTTTTACTACATTTCATTGCCTTTCTCAGGTGCCATGTGAGAACTGACTTCAAGCTGTGTAAGATTTACTCAGTGTGCTAAAATGATGTGCTGCTCTTTGGTTTGTCCAGGAGGTTGATATATTTTTGAGCAATCTTTTGTTTGAACCCTATATGGAGCGTTTTGATCATAGTAAATTAAGTACATGTACATTGTAAAACGCTCTGTACTTTAATAAAATTCAGGGGGGGGGGGGAATTTCTGGTCGTCACTTGAGCAGGCATCCAAACCTGGGTTGACTAAAAGCTTGCACGGTGAATTCTGAGACATCGTCAAGAGTGGCTGGTCATGCTGGTACAAGAATCTATCCCAGTCCTACAACCAAGACACATAAAAGCCTGTCTTTTTACCACTGTGCCGTTGTAGGGAACCTTTCTTCACTACCTTTTTGTCCCTCTTGGTGTTGTGTTCTGTTGGCGTTAACTTAGAATCGCCTGTCTCTATAATGGTTTATCTAAAGCTGTACTTATAGACGTCGGCATCAATTGTGAGGATTTTCCCGCGTCTCTTTGTTAGGCATCTATCTTAGAGCAGGAGACTATGTATGTCTGTGGGGTGGCTTGTTTGTGTCATATTTCCATAGAAAAAGTCTTATAGTATCCCTCTGTCCTCCATCTTTGATCTGTAGTTAGGACCTACCTGCAGCACTGCCTCCGCGTGTCGTTTCTCCATATCTTGAGAAGGTCTTTTGAGGTCCTTCCTTCCACTCAATGATCATGCCTCTGCTACAACTTTTCCTGTTCAGTACGCTAGTATGTACTCTGCGACCATGTCCTGACAGGGGACGCCCACGAAACAGCGAGGACAACACAACCGATCGCGTCGAGGGTGTCCAACTTGTGCTTCTGTTTGGCTCTCACTGTCTAAGACTCAATTTTATTGAGAAAAATGCTCACAACGCGGGCCTTATTGTATACACTTGGAATTGAAATTGCCCAGTAAACCTGGCGTTTGACGAATTAATTCATTGATTAATTCTAGTGATTGTGGTACAGTCATGAAACAGTCTTGTTAATGCGTCTGGCTAACTCTGTGCCTAGAAAGAGAGAGAGAGAG
>BMAT01006231.1:79275-90204 GCA_019649035.1 Elysia marginata
TAGCACTAAATCCATAATGCCAGACACCATGCGGATCAGCTACTAATAGTAATACAAATTTTAAAGTCCTGGCTAACTCTGTGTCTAGAAAGAGAGAGAGAGAGAGAGAGGAGGGCAGGGTAGTAGAACCCAGGTATACCAAGTCATTGACGGGAATGTGAGGATTTCCTCCCACGCGTCCCCCTAGAGCGGAAGGTTAGAATACAGATTAACAAAGTACATGTATGGTTGAATTCGATACATCATTCGAACTGTGTCGAAAAAAAATTTAAACCATACCAGTAATGCATGTTCACTATGAAACTGAGCCTCAGCCAACCTATGGTGTAGGCAATAGTTAAGAAAGACTCAAAGAGAACAAGTCTTGGACAACTCCCAGCGCTTGCTCAGGTATTCTAATGCCGGGTGAAGAACAGCTGGTATCTCTCCCATGACCTACGCTTTGTTTTGGCAGGTTGTTAGATCATAAAGCTTTGAGAGCCCGACTGAAGCGGTCAGTAAGCAGTTAGTTGGTTGGTTGTTTGAAGTTTAACGTCTCTTTTCAACTACAAAGTTATATCAGAGACGGCGCTTGGGACAATTGAAAGCGTGCTGCCACACTGTGATGTACGGAGCGCTGCATACACCACACCCAGTCACATTATCCTGACACCGGGCCGACCAGACTTAGCACTAAATCCATTATGCCAGACACCAGGCGGATCAGCTACTAATACCAATTTTAAAGTCTTTGGTTTGACTCGGCCGGGGATCGAACCCGTACCTCCCGATCTCTGAGCGATTGTCTTTACCGCTAGGCCACAGAGCCGGTCCGTAAGCAGTTAGAGGTCTTCCGCTGTACAAGGGGTTGGGATGGCTGCCTCGCCCGATAAAAAGGACACCAAGAAAATATTAATTTTTGCCGAACTTTCCAATTGGTCTTGAGCCTGAGAAGGTTGACGAAGTTGACATTTGTTCTGGTTTAGGCCGCGAACATACTGCATCCGTATCCGACCGTGTGCTGCAATATTACACTCGTAGTGTGCTGCTGCGATGGTGAACGTTCGCAAGGTATAAATATTTAGCGAGCAGCCCAATTTCTAGCTTTCATTATCGTTTATATGCTTAGGAACGTTTGAGCGAGTATACTCTCCTGAGCTGTATATTTTACAGATTCAGGCTTTTTCTTGTTGTTGTTCGTGTTGTTATTGAACGTCAATTGGGAATTTGCACTCTCAAAGATTTTACGGCAACATTTTTCATTTTTATGTGCGAAGTGTGGAATAAACAATAGGCCTACATGTACCAAACAATTACTACAATACAACATTAATATTATACCATATTATAGAATGGTGATTTCTCTCGTCTTTTTAGCACTGACGAGCATAATAAATATGTTCATCAATAGAAAACTTGCTGGCGATATTTACAAAACCCAACTTAGAGACAATGATTAGAAAAACGATAAAGCTAACCTTGGAATTTTTACGCTAGCTATTCATGCTAAGAAAAGAAATCTCTCATGCCGACATTGAACACGGCTTTCTGTTTTGAAAGATCCCAAGCTCGATTTTAAAAGAAAAAAAAAACGTTTTTATCATTATGACTTTTGTGTGAGCTTTAAATTAGTCTTGTTTGAAGCGTTACGATGGATCACTGAAAAAAAGTGTATTTTCCGTCGATGACTATATAACCTATGGTGATCCAATTACCTAGTAAGAGTTTCTACCTCTCCCCCTCGCGCCCCCCACCCTTCTCTATCTCTCTCTCTCTCTCTTTCTCTCTGTCCTTCTATCTCTCTTCCTCACTCTCTCTTTCTGTCTCTTTACCTCTCTTTGTCTCTGTCTCTTTCATGCTCAATCTCTCTCTACCCCTCCCTCTCTCTTTCTATCTCTGCCCCGCGCCTCTCTCTCTTTCCCCCTCTCTCTCTTTCTCTCTCTCTATCTATAGATCTCCAAAATGCCCATCATTACTCTTTTAACTCATAAGTTTTCCACTATGGATTTGAATTGAAAAATCAATTTATTGATACTATTTATCATCTACTTTTAAACTTTCGATACCGATACTTAATATATCAATTTTTATTAAGATTTTTATAGAGCCATTACCACATTTTCAATATAGAAATATTTCTTAAGTGCCTTGGTGGCCTACAGTTGAGACTTTAAAAATAAGGTAACAGTCTTCCACCGCCATAGGCAGTGTCAAGCTTTTCACCAGGCCAATACACACCAAAGCAAAGTCAACTCATATTTCAGAGTATTAAAGTACGGCTGCGCGTTAAGCGCTTAAATTCTAATATTCCACAAATTTCAAGCACTTCCTAAGGCCAAGTACCCTTTTTTACAGGTGGGTAGACTGAGCACAGTTAAATTGCTTTCCCCTAGGCAAGTACAACATGAGTCGTGGTTGAGAACCGAAACCAAAACCGCCGACTCCCAGGCCTGACGTTCCATTATTACTAATAAGAAAAGATGGAAACTTGTTTCTATGATTTAAACTTGTGCATTTTAAATGTTATTGCAAGGCATCGCCTACTGCAAAAGTCTTTAACGTCTTGAGTTCTGCTGTCACTTGGATTTCAAACATACATTGTGTTTTACTTTAGCTTTTTTTCACACTCTTGATCTTGCATATATATATGTACAAATGGTTTTTTTTTTTTTTACAAAGAAAACTTCGCTAAGGTAACTTATATAAACCTTTAATGTTAGCTATATTACCACGTTACAGTAAATTGGTTTTGGAGATTTAAATGAGTAATTTGTTGAGTCCAGAGAAACTATTGCGAATTTGGAAATTCATGCAGGTACGTCAAGAGTTGTTGGCCTTTGATAGTTCAAAAACCTGGGAGGCATTTTCGTACGTAAAAGTGTTTGCAGAGTGCTTCTATTTACTCTTTGTTACATTTTTAGATGTATATTCGAATACATTTGGATCGTGGTAATTGAATTTGAAACACTAATGGTGAGTAACACAGATAGATAGATATAAGAGCTTTTATGTTTTAAATTTAAAACAATGGAACGTAAAAACTTAGGCGTTTTACAAGTCTATTAGGTGATTACATAACTTTAAACTTTAATATGATTATCTATGAGTTCTAATGCTTAATTCTTCTTTTCAGAAAAGTTGTAGAATAGCTTGGTCAAAAATCCACCAACATTTCTTCATTTTTTTGTGGTCATTGTCTATTAGGGTTAAGATCCCACCCCCAATCTAAGACAATTTTTTTTCTGGAAACTGTTTATGTTTACGCCTGATGCCAAAGCATTAGGCTCCACTGGTGGCACAGGTGATGTGGCAGTTTTTAATCATCGTATAATTATATCTTAGAGGCATTTTAAAGAATATGTATATTTTGGGGGAAATCTCAGGCGCAACATTTGAAATGTTTTATGATACATTTACCATGAAAACCATTTTACATGTTTTATAAAAAAAAGTATACCAAAAATAATGTTATCATCTCTTTAAAAAGAAAATAACGCGTATGCCCAGGTTGGCTGAAAAATCATGCCCTGTTTTTTTCATAACCTAGAAAATTCAAAATACATTAAATGTATATTAAAGAAAAAGTACATCTCTTAGCTACACATTACATTTTTTTTAACATAGCCCCCACTGCAATCCACACTGTCGCCAACATTACATTTTTTTTGCATTTCGCCTGTAAAAATATCTTTTTTCTTATATTGCCTGCACCAATCCACAAGGCTCCCAAATTGACCTAACTTTCAAAATGATGACCCTTCAATCATTTTTTCGGATGCAAATGCGAAGTGCAAGTACTTGTAATCACACTTATAAGATAGAAATAAGCAAACAATTGTCTCTGTCAAATATATTCCTCCATTTTGGTTACTTAATCTATTTCAGAAGCCAAAGCGGACCTGCAATTTTCGCAATGAAATTTAGAAACACTTGAAGAGACACATTTTGCGGAGGCATCCTTCAGAAAAGAAGTTATAGAGGCTCTGAAACTTCCAGAAAAAGAACAGATGGGTGTTAGAGAGACCCTAATAAACATTCTTAAAAGGTTTAACAATAAATATTCTTCAAACGGTATATCTTTTTTTTTTGCTTGTTATTCTTAGAGTTGTTTAGTAATTACTATGGGCGTATCTTATGCTTTATTAAAGTGTGAAAAAAAAGGAAACTCCCCAAATTTAACAAAAGGAATCTTTAAAAGATCAATCAAACTAAATTTACCCCAAAATATAAAGCCTAGGCAGATTTTGTTGCAAAACAAATCACTTACAATGGTACGAATCTTTGGCACGGTTGAAAATTTTAAAACATCAAAGACATTGAGAGTTTCTCCTTAAAAATGAGGAAATAACACATACGCCCGTACATAATATGGTCAACCTGGTAAGACCGCACAGGGTTAGAGGGCTAGAAAATGTCATTTTTGCACCAATTAATGAGTGACTACTTATGTAAAACATACAATACATGCTTCATTTAAAGCAATTTTACTGAGACAAGTAGATAATAAGACTAGTGAAGTTTATCAACAGTAGTAGGACATTTAATTGCATGAATGGTTTTAAACAAAAAGGAATTACAACACCGTACACTGAAAGTGAAATAGTGGAGGAAGATCGCAACAGTCATACAAGCTTGTTGAAAAAGAAAAGTTATTAATACTGAAAAGCTTTAAGTTAGAATTTTAGCAAGTGTTTAAATCAAAATTGTTAAAAAAACAACTGGTGAGACTAAATTTGTCTTGCAACTAGTCAAAATAAGACTTAAGTCAAAACTGCAGCGTACTAAGACATTTGCATGAAAGAAAAGACTATTTTCTCTATGTTGAAATGCAACAAACAGAAGAACTCTATCATGCTTCTCTACCGAGTTTAAGTCATTTGTTGTCGGCAAGGTCAGAAATTGTGAAATTTCATATAAATCAGAAAACTTGCGTTTTAAGTTTAGATAACTCCAAAAAGTTAAACTTTAAACACAGCTATAATTCATTCATTGTTTTACACATTGTACAGAAAAAAATAAAAAAGACTATAACAATTTTAGGCAACCAGGGCAAATAAGACACACGTGTCAAGGCAAGTTTTAAATAAGAGAACTTTAAATTCTACAAACATGGTGTATGAACATCCTTTTTATATTAAATAATGAATCTCTTTGAGTGAAAAAGCTTGATATAATCCTAAAGGGCATAAATTAGGCTACATATAAAAAAGACTGGAGTCTGATTACACTAGTAGTCGCCTCACAATTCTTATTAATTACAATAATAATAATAATAATAATAATAATGTAGATTATTTATAAAGTTTATTAATTATAAAACAAAGTTCATGTTAGCACCATAAATTTGCTAATGACCGATGAAACCTATTCATTTTTCAATACTTAAAAAAAACACTAACAATATTTTTTAGAAATTTAAAGCTTTAACGTTCATAATATATTACAACTAAAGATTGCAAGTTTTGAAAGACAGCTCTTCTTTATTACAGTTCTAAAACAATAAGTAGATTAGTTTTTGAAACGGTACCATGGAATAACATTAATTTGGTGAAAGCTGGAGATTACAATAGGTATTGCTTGTAATTCTTAATTCTTGTGGACAAATTAAATTCAAGTTATCAATAATTTCTGACCCTTGTTCCAGATATTCCAATGTGTTTATCACCAAATTAAAAAAAAAAACATTTTCTGTTCTAAAAATATAATAACCCGGGCAAAGCCTTTTCCGCAGTTAAACTTTGATTTCTTAAGCGATGATCAATGTGTAACTGAGAAGCTATAAACTAAAAAAAAATATCACGTTCCCAAATTTTCTGCGCAAAGTATACGAGCACGAGTATGACCAGGTGGAGATTGATTTTTCATGCAGTAGAATGAGCTTGATTGTTTCGTTTCCTTGTAACTGGATGCTTTTTCCGAAATTTAATACTTTTACTTTTCATTCCGATCAATACTCAGCTGTGAGCACGCGTGTGATTTTAATTTAGTTCACTGAATCGATAGATTAGTTTTTTATAACCTGAAAAAGACTTTTGAAGTGGTGAATTCAACGTTAATATCTTCACCTAGTGTGATTCTGTTAAAGGCTTTACGTTTCTTTTACCTTCTCATGAACCATTTGGTACTTTGTAATGATGTCCATAGCTATTATGCAATATAATTAAATACATAAAAAGCAATAATACATTTGGAAAGATATTGCATAATCAAATAAAAAAAAAACAATATTATTATTTTGTTTAAGAATAAGCATTTGTTGCATACAAGAAAGTAAAGATATGAACAACATGTTTGTTTGCATTTATGATAAAAATGAAATATACTGTTTAATAATGATATCACACAAACGAAACTTCAACAAGATAAAGATTTTTTTCACAGTTCGATTCCATCTCTTTCTTCCGCGTTCTATGATAGACAAGGTAAGAATTTCCAACGTCTTTGATTTCAACGAGTCTTCTCTAATAATTATCTCATTCACAAAGACTTTCACAGCATTAAGGATCTCTTGCTATCGGAACATGCTTTCTTACGTTAACTAAATCAGTACTCCATATGTTATACAATGAGAGAAGGAACGGCAACTGTCAGCTTGACCCGGGTTTACATTAATAGCAGAGGCATTTCAGAAAACGATGCAAATATATAGTGATAGAACATTAAAAATGCAAAGAGATGATGTCGTTATGGATAGTGTTTAAAATGTTGACGATGAAATTCAGTTTCACATCAAGATCAGTTTAAAACATGAGTACTCTTTTTTTTTATCAAAACAATATTTGTTTCAATAAAACAATCACTTTATATATGAAAGAGAAGATGTGAGCAATATATGACTATTTTTATAATAATACAAGCACAAAATGAATGTTTAACTGTTGCATATTTAAAAAGTTGACGAGACGATTTTCTTTTTATTTCGATTCACTTTATTTCTGCTTTGCCCGGCATGAACATTAAACGCAAAGTATTTTTCAAATTTAATGAAATTACCTTCTTCTCGCTTATGTCTACTTAACTTAGATTTCCGTAGAGTTCAGGATATTTTTGGTGCAGAGTAGTGTAGAGGAGCATTAGGAGAGTAGTGAAGAAGTGCAGTCGACGCAAGCCAGTGGTCCCTACACTGACAGGAACAATCCAAAGCATCACTTCAACTTCAAGTCATTGAACTAGACCCTTGCCTCTCCTCGACGTTAGTGTATACGTTCTGAGATTCGTAAGCCAGCTTGAGGACGCGGTACAGGCACTTGTACTGACCCTGTATAAAGAAAGATACCTTTTTTTCACATTAATTTTTCAACCTAACTTTGTTCGTGGCTTCTAGGTCTAGTGAAAGACTTTGGGCTTTTACTTTTTTTAGACCCCGATTATCCAGCTCGACGTCTAGTCCTTGAGAAAAGCTGTTTAAACACGTTACTTCATAAAATGAGTACCCAGCTTTAGGCAGTGAAATATTTTGTCAGTTTATCAGAGCGATTCGCTATAGTTGATAATATTCTGTCAGTTGATACGGCAATGTGGTTGAAATGCGCTGCCGGGAAACTCATGTAAGACTTGGAGCAACTTAGAGCATTAGCAGAAAAAACACAGTTTACTTTTCATTGTACACATACAAAAGCGGCAAGTATTATGTTGTAGTGTCCACTCATTTACTAAAAAAAACATTATTAAAAAAAAACATGAACTTAGTTTAATTAGTAAAATCAACACAGTGTCTATTGTGGCAACAGAACTCGTATTGATTTGTCATAATGCCGCTATTGGTGTTCTTGTTGCTTTTTAAAGGCTCCGTTTGCACAAGTAAAACACACGTAAAGATCCCCTGTAAAAAACTTAGTGCTTATACCAAAGTCTCTATTAGGTTGATCTCAAGAAACGGATTTGTTGCAAGCCAAAGAAGGTCTTTCTGTTCCACTTTCAAACAGCTACACCATAACGCGCTTTATGTATCTCATTACCCTCGCTTTCAATTAATCTTTCTCTTTCCTGCCACGAACCACTCCATCTTTCCGTATTTTACTAACCAATTCCAATCTCCTCTCTCTCTCTCTCTCTCTCTCTCTATCTATCTCTCTACCTCTCGTTCTCTCTCTTTCACTCACTGCCATTCTCTTTCTCCTCTCCCAGTCTTTCCCCCTCTCTCTAGATCCCAAATCTCAATCACCTGATCCCTTTAGTGCTGACCCTTTTCGTATGGCTTCTGTCATTACTTATGTCTGGTCGGCCCGGTGTCAGGATAATGTAACTGTGTGTAGTGTATGCAAGCGCTCCCTACATCACAGTGTGGCAGCACACTTTCAGTTGTCCCAAGCGCCGTCTCTGATATAACCTTGTAGTTAAAAAGAGATGTTAAAATTCAAACGACCTAACCTAACCTGTCCTTACTTACCACTGTAGGAATGACCTGAGGCCGAATAGCTTTGACTTTCCCTACCATCAGGGGAACTGTCAGGCACTGGTCGAGCTTCATTCTGTCCAACAGAATAGACTGGATGCACATCAGACCGCTCTTATCAGCGCCGTTCCTGGAGTAAATGCGTCGAAAATATATCAACGTTACAAACCATGTCTAACAACAAACTAAACAAGAAAAGAAATGCTTCCCCACCAAGTCTATGAACATAAGCGTAACTAAACGTCTGGTATTGTTTTATAATATCAATAATGGATCGATCAATTGATTTCTAGATCTCCAAAAAAGATTCGTATTTCGAGAGCAACAAAAATTGTAGATAATTCTGTAGACAGGTAGATAGGTAGGTAAATGACACAAAACATTTCAAGGCGACACATTAACATGGATATCTAGTAAGATTTTTTTTCTTTTTTTGTTTGTATGCCCTGTTACTTAAACCGGCCTTGAATGTATTTTGTATGCATAATATTATGTATATTGACAGAAAGTATCTGCCTTTAAAACTAGGAAAAGGGGGGGGGGGATTGGGAAAGAGATGTAAGTGAATTATCGTTCACGTTAGCAAACTCTTCTCTTTGAAGTTACTTGCCTGCGGGAAAGAATGATAATCTTTATGATTCTCATTCCCATTAGATCTTTCTTTTCCATATGGTGAAAAAAAAGTTTTTACAGTTAAAATGATTAGGTGAAGAAAAAAGTTTTTAAGGGAAGGACAATAATTATATTTTGGTAAGACATAATTATGGCTTGAAATCAGAGCAAACAAATTAGATGTCAGTTCGGAAGTAGAACTATTGCCCGCTTTATTCAAAACCAAGATTATTTCTATTATGTTTCAAAGTTAGAAGAACAAAAATTTAGAGTATCTTTTGCGTTAGAAGCTGGTTAGATTGACGTGTTCAAAATATCGACGTTTTGTAATGTGGCATTTGCAACCGCTGACTTACTGGCTCTAGTTGCCAGAAATAATTATATTATAGAAGGCTTCCGTTGGACATTAGCACAATAATCGTTTACTTTGAATAAGATCAAATGCCTTAGAGACTAGCGCAAAGAACGACAATGCCCAACCTCCTTACTGCACACACGACACTCTATCATTAATAGATGTTAAGAATCTCTACATTTCCCATTGCATTTTGACTTGATCCGCCCACCCAAAATGAAAACTACTATTTTTGTTTGTTTTTTTATACACAACACTCAAAAGGGATAGATCAGTATATCTGTTCTGTTTTTTTTTCGATGTTGGGCAATAGAGGTTTATGGTCAAATCATTGAATTTTGATTTCTGGGGGGTAAAAAGGTTCTAGTGACCTATTTGGATGTTACAATGTACTTGAAATAAAATAGTTAAAATAAAGACAACTTAGATATTGCTAACTATTGCATTCTTCATATAATATTGATTGTAAGGCAGTTTGTTTACACATGACCGTAATTATGGCCCTTGATAAGATATTCACCGGCACATGTAAATAGTGCGGGAAGTGTTCACTGGTCTTCGGGCTTGAATCTTTTCTTGAAGTTCAAGGACACACGGTGGGTCCATTGGTGAGCTCTTGCATAGGAGAAGAGTGAGGGCCTTCTTTGTTTGGTTGCTCTGAATTGATAAACGAAACACAATTGTATCAATCGAAATTAATAGTAAATCTAGTTGATTTGAGCCAAATATTAAAAAAAAATCAATTCTAAACTAAAATGAGCGTCAGGAAACACGGAAAAGAGACTTTTGTAGTCTTAGCACACAAGATTTTGGGGAAGTGTGCTGCTGTTTTCGTCATCGTTTCTATTTCCGTTTAATCGTAAAAGACCTATCTATCGATTTTAACCGGATGGGGATAGCGGGGTGAATGAAAATCTTTCTGGACTAGATATCGTACCATGACATCCTAACCAATTGAGCTACCACTCAACCCCGAAATTCGCTAGTCATGAAAAAATCTACTTTTTAAATACAGCAATGTGCGTTTCGGGATTCAATGATTGATTGATTGAAGGAAGGATATTTTACAAGCCCAATTCCACTTCAAAGGTGCTCTCAGGGCTTGAGTCCCAATGACAATGAACGGGCTGCCATCCAGAGACTAGCGGGGATACCATGACTTAGCCTCAGCCGGTCACATTATACTGAGTGATAATGATACCAACCCAACCAGTAGGGGCCCGGACGCATGCGGCCCGGACTGTGCTCGGCTGAGGCTCGAACCCACGACCACTGGGCCACGGAGCGAGGCCTCTACCAACTGAGCTATCTAGGCCCCCTATACAGTATGAGTATAGATTTCTAGATCTACTTGTATTAGTTGTAATGATTTAGATCTTGCGACTACATATGAGGCATTCCCAAAAGTTGGTCCATGAAACATGGACATTGAGGTGAAAAAATTAAACTCCCCCAAAGCACTTTAAATTGGGTCTATGGTATAGAGAAATTATCTATCTTAACTAATGTGAAAGAAAAAAGATAAAAAATTTTACCCTTCTGAAGGTAAAAGCCGTTATAGTTACAGCTCCCTTCATATTGAGGACAT
>BMAT01006234.1:42167-53588 GCA_019649035.1 Elysia marginata
AACATTAAAAGAGACCGCATGATCATTACCAATACCAAAGGGAAACTTTTCAAGCACAACAAAAAGCACTCGTAGTATGAAAAACAGCGGTTATAAAACAGCCACAATCATAAAAGTCATAATTTAGTTGCAACAACCATACTAGCTGCAGCACCTCAAGAAGAAGAAGGATAAAGTAGAAACCAAAGTAGGCCTACATGTATTGCTACACATGAGGATAAAATAATCCAAACACAACAGCATTAAATAAACTAGGTTCTTTGTAGTCCTACCTACTCTTTTTACTAGGTTTAGAAGCAGTAATTGTTGTTAATTTAATTGTACGCAACGAGCTAAGACGTAGGCATCTGTAATGAAGCAACAACGAAAGCCAATTTTTTTTTGTATTTTGCCGTATTAGCAATAAAGAAACACCATTGCAAATTCATTCGTTCATAATTGGCTAAGCGGTTTGCATTTATAATAAAAAAGCAACTACAGCAAAAAAAAAAACAACAACAAACAACAAAACAACAGCAATAACAACAACACATATGTATGCAATTGATTAAAGGATGAGAAGTTGCCTTCCGCAATCTTGACCCAGGCTATTTTCGGTATGCGTTACCCTGTATTATAGGCATAGCCTAAAAAAAAAAGAAAAAAGAAGTGAGAAAACAGAAACCCTGACCGTCTCGAGTGTCAAATGGTGTGAAGGACGTGACGACTGGTAATTAACCGTCGGTTGTGACGAGCTTGACAGCCAGTGAGACCAGGCCTGGGCTGCGTCAAGTGCAGGACCAGAAGAGAAGTGCTGGTACTTCAGATGACTACGTTACGCCACGGTTAGGAGTACAGTTACAGTTACACTGCAATGAATGGAATCTCGTGGTTTGTTGGCTGAGGGGTGGTTTTGTTTGTTTGTGGTGTTACTTATAATTTTGTTTACTGTATCTATACATACATGTAGATATACATAATGTGCTAAAAGTACACGAAAGAATTACTGAAGGCTGCACTATTTCCTGCAATGTAATGTCAAGCGAGTTCCATACTTCTGTACACATACTTACACTTACAGCACTTTTCAATCTGAGCTTTGACTATTGGTTGCTTGCGCTCTTCGCCCTTCAGTTCTGTATGACCCAAATTTTCCTTTAACAACCAAACGCTGTACACTTTTTGGTGGCTGCATTATGGGTAATTTTGTATCGAAATAAACGACGGTGTCTGTACGTGTACACACCCCCACCCCAACACGCCCTGTGAAAACAATAGAGACCTTTAGCACACGCACCGCGTCTCACTACGCGTACGTGAAAATCGGGAAAGCAGATGAAGAAAACAACACCTACAGCTGCCATCTAGATCACACTCTATAATATAAACCAGTTCAAATAACACCCTATACTCTGCCACAGCTGCTTGTAATAATCCTAGTTTGATTTCTTGTTACAGAGTTTCTTTGTATTGATTTTGAAAAAAAAAATTATAAAACCGGGCGTGTTTTTCGATGAGGTTTGATTTGTCTCTCTTTTATTTTTTTTCGCAGTGTTTTTCCTTCTATCTTGCTTTCCTCTTTTCTTCTTTTTTTAAGTAGACCTTTCGATGTATCCCGTCGGGCTATGAGTCTTGCGATAACTTAGGAGACGTCAGCAAAGAAGGAAATTAGAAAGAAGTCTTAGTTAAAAACCAAAAAGTGACTAATTGTAGGTATACTTTTACATTTAAGGCTCGCCTCCATAAAAGATACAACTCGTTTTAAATTCATAGGCAAACATTCTTTTTTAATGTTCCATGTACTTACATAGTTACTCTTAGGTTTTCCCCAACGTTGTACAGCTATTACGCATAAATGATACATATAACCCTAGAGTGTACTATGCGAGGGTTAAGGGTTAGAGGGGTTAGTGAGGGCTTTGTTTGCTAACCTTCACAGGTGTGTACTTTGAAATAATTACTGAAATTTGACACAGGATATTAGGTATTCCAGGGACATAGTTATGTGCTGGAGAAGTCATGTTGGTTTTATGATGGGGGATAGAGTAAACTTTTAACGTGAAAGAGGAAAGGAAGAAGGCAGAGAGATAGTGAGATGGGTTAAAAAGAGAGAAAGATGAAGAGAGAGAGCGAGCGAGATACGGAGAGACAGAGACAGACAGATAGGGAGAGCGAAAGGTTGACAGTCAGACAGACATTGAGAGAGATAGAGAGAGCGGGAGAGAAATAGAGAAAGAGAGAGAGAGAGAGAGAGAGAGAGAGAGAGAGAGAGAGAGAGAGCAAGAGAGAGAGATCACATTTTATATGTGATAAAGAGACACAACAGAGACATCAAGTTCGAGTGGTTCTATAGACTGTAGGCGAAGATGTATTTGTTAAGGCGAAATGAAAGTCACTGACAACAAAAAGTGACCGAAGCATTGAACTTTATATCACAGAAGTGGAAGGCACCTGGGGAAGAAGTTGCGTTCTTTTTTCTCTCAGAACAGGAACTTTGATCACAATGGGTTGTAAATTATATCCGGCGTTCGTTAAAAAAGCTCTCTTTTGTAAAATAAGCGTACCATAGAATGAAGCATACCAGAACAAAAGATCGGATTGTAAGTTGTTGTTTTTGGGTTTTTTTTTTTTTGGCAGCAGGCTCTATGCGTGAATGTATGCTTTGTAAGTTTTGTTGGCCTAGAAACTAGCTGTACAGCTGATTAAATCGAAGCTTTAAGGAAGACACACACGTACAGTGTGGATGATTTCGACGGCTGCAGCAACAAAAAGAAAATAAACAACAACAACAAAACAATTTCGAAACTTGCAGTTCCTCTTTTATGTACAATCACCCATTAAAATGAGTGCACCCAAAAATGTTGACACATCTTGTTGACACGAAAACTCAACGTTTAAACAGCCGGAGAATAAATTTTTAATTTTGTTTTGCTTTACAGAACTGGAGCCGAGCCCAGACTATGCCCGAATGATGTCTGAAGTGGGCCGCAGCCCTTCAGCGGGCGGTCACCCGGCCATTGTCGCACCTGCCGAGAGTTCCGGTCAACAAGCAATGGCGTCATTGTCCAGTTCTACTGACACCACGGCGGCCACACAGCCGTCGTTGTCACCATCATCGGTCGCTGGTGGCAGTGGAGAGAACAACAACGAGGACGAGGAAGATTTCATCAACAAGGTTTGTAAGTTTGAGATGATCTCCAGAAGGAAAACATCTCCGACGTCTTCAGCTGCGTCACCATACGCTACAAGCACCGGGAAATCCCCGACAACAAGCGTGGGCAAGAGCCCGACCTCCAGCAAACTGTTCTTCTCCGGTGACACCCTAGGATGGAAGAGCGGCGGTGGAGGAGGTGGTGGGCGGGGTAGCGGCGGCAGCGCGGGAAGCGGTGGTGGGTGTAGTCCCGGAAACACAGGCCAGAACCCGACCATTCCGTTAGTGTCGCCGTTCAGCCCTCACGGCTTTGTCGGGGAGAAAGTCTTCACGAGGGATACCGCAACGACCAGAGTCTCGGCCAGTCTTCTACAGAACCTGGTATCGCCGACCCCGACAAATAGTACAAATAGTACAGGTAGCGCTGGGCCGGGCAGTAAGAGTGGCCTAGCCCAGGCTCACAGAGTTCACAGCTCTGAGAGCAACAGTACACCGAGCACGAGCTCGCTGACCAGCGTCAGTTCCCTGAGCTGGACATCTGACCGCTCAGACATTATCACGGGGGCGCTGGACACGAAGAACCGACGTGGAAGCGGCGGGGCCAGCAGCGGGAAGCGAGCAAAGTCTGGCTCTGGTGGGATCCCAGCTGTATCAGATATCATGACCAATTCGGACCCCTGTGTTTTCCCCTCGTCTACAGCCAAGAAGAGAGAGGAAGAATTTGCCAGCTCTGGGGTCCCTAGTTTGAGAGAGGAGGATATTATCTACGACGATGTCCCAACCCCGGTACCAAGCCCCAGAGTCCTCCCAGCTCACGTGACCAACCGATCCGAAGCGGCCAAACACAGGGGCGAGGTATTCGACCTCACCCAACAGCCATCTCCGTCTGACACTGCCTCAACTCAGCAACAGAATCAAAACCATGTTGGTAGCAGCAACAGCCCGAAACGAGGGACCCCGACCAGGGAAACGCCAAGAAGGTTTGTGACGCTCTCTACTACTGATCGCGATTCTTTCCCAGCGCCGGTGGTCAAACAGCTATCGCCTGCAACCCCTACAAGCTTCCCTTACATCACTCCAGGCCCTGGCGCTTCTCTAAACGCCTCACCAGCTGCCAACTCGCCATCTCCTTCCTCGTCTTCCTCCGAGCACGCGGGACCTATTACCAATGGCGATGTATCCATGGGCAGCTCGAGTGGGCATCTGCCCATGCATAGCGCCACGCTCTGTGCCAGCAACCGAGACAGCATCCGTAGCGGCAGTAGCACGGGCAGCGGTGGTCAAGTGGGCAGTATCAAAACGTCCTCTTCATCCAGTGCCTCCAGCCACCGCAATACTTTCGATGGTATGGACTTCGAGTTCCAAGAGTTGACGAGTCAGCAACAACAACTCGCCCTGCGTCACAGAGAGGTGGTCGCAGAACGCAAGCGGGAGCAAGAGCGGGAGCGAATGGATCGCCAGAGACTCGAGGACATTCTCAAAATGTGTGAGGAGTACACGCACGAGGTGGAGTCCGCCAGGCCTACGTCGTCTTCCAGCGCCACCGCGAGCTTTAGCACAAATATCCACACAATGACCGCGAACAAATCTTCGCCGTTTCCCTCGAACCGAGCACTCCAGAATGCGACCAACTTACAAAGGCAGGACAAAACCGCACCAAACTCTCGAGAGCAGCCGCCTCCCCCATACACCCAGATCGCCTCTGAACAACCTCCTCCGCCATATTCCCCCAAGGTATTGCACGCGGCAGGAACATCTTCACAGCCGCAGCCGCTCGGTCAACTTGACATCAACACAGCCCTCGCGTCTTCTCCGACGAGCTCCATCGACCGCAAGAACAAGATAAAAACCAACGGCTCTCTCATGCTGGGCTCTCCGAACAGTCTGTATAAAGAGTTTACTACGTCTTTCAGTTACCCGTCTCAGGTCTCTGGCACGTCCCCGGCCTTGACCTCCAACAACTCGACATCGACCTTCACCTCAAACTCTAAAACTATGGAGTCCTGTTCTGCCTATTCTTCGAATTCCGAAGACGAAGCAGTCGGATCGAGCGAGGACACGGGAACAATCAAGAAGCGACCAGGCATGGGTGATGGCATCGGCGCCATTGTTGGTGGGAATCTTTCCAGGCATGCGTACCCACAGCATCCTAGTACCAATTCGCCTCTAGCCTCTTCGTATTCACCGCACAACTCCCCTTATTCTTCACGGGTACAGAACTACAGAGATGTTTCAGGGCGGGCTGCGTCGACTACAGCAACAGCATCAAACCGTGACGTTGGCGTTGGTGGTGGTGGTAAAAGTAGTGCCATAACTATGACAGCTGACATCGGCGATGACAACATCGTTGTCACAACTACCAAAGACTTTCACGACTCGGCAGCTGCCTCTTTGTTGCATCGGGTTTCTCCGAACAGCTACGGCAAATCCTCAGGTCAAACCGATGGTGTCCAACAAAGACATGCTTTGAAAAACATTTTAAACTCCTCGATTAGCGAGTCCAGAGGTTCATCATCTTCCCCAACATCTACCACCACTACGACCTCCACCGTCACCACGACAGCGACGACAAAGGACCAGCCCTCAACGCCCAAAGGACTGAGACACCAGTCCTCAACATCCTCTTCTTCCTCTAGTCACACACTGCGCAGGTCCAACTGCTCCTCTTCCGGTGGATCTACGCAGTCGCTGTCGGAAGTAAACATCGTTGCCATGGAAATGCCGGCGGGCACCCGCAAAGAAGACACGCCCACTCCAGTGAACAGTGACTCTGAGCAGGCGGAGCTTGGCAGTGCACACCGAGAAGCACCGCCTCTTTCACCAAGGGTACTAACCGGGCCAGATTTGTCGCCCTTGTTGTCAGTCCTGGCTACAGTCACTGCCTCTGGTCAACCGCTGTCGGATAAGGAGGTAAGACACTGTATTATAACTGTACATTTCATACTATGAGTTTATGACTAAGACAACCTTGGTCGGTTTTGCTTGGACAAAATGAGTCAGAAATTTAATTAATGCTTATGTTTCCCTGTTTGTTTTTTAACAGACAGAATGTACTGGTGAGTATAATCTTTTGTCGTTCTTTCGGGAGTACGTTGAAAAACTAGTCGTGTCCCCAATGCCACCATGTGTATAAAGAATAGTATTATAGTAAGGTGTATATAACTGCAGATCAAAACAGCGTTTTATGAATTCAATAGATATCATCAAATGATCAATTAAAACACTCTTTCGCTAATGAGATATTTATAGCATAGCATTTTCATAAAATCAGCTCAGTTATTTCCTGTGTTTTTATTTTTTGGCTAAGCGTGCAGAATACTATAATACTTTCGAAACGCGTACATTAATTTTCTTATTGAAATATCGCTAGTCAATTAGCTTAGGTTTATACTTGTACTTAACGTTTGAAAAGATACATCTAAAAATTAGTTTTTTTTTCTGTAGTTGTGAACGTTGTTATTATTATTATTATTATTATTATTATTATTATTATTATTATTATTTAGATAAGAATATCCATAAGGCGAAAACAAAACAAAAATCTTATTGTATCAACACGACATCTCTAACAGACTTGATGCATGACACTATACCACGACCTGAGAGAAAGCAAGAACGCACACACACACATACACACCATCATATTATACACCTATGTGTTACACTGACAAGTTCTAAACTCGACACTTACAAAAAAGAACTGTTTCAAGTGTCCACCACTTACGTTAAGTTAGTCTTGAAGTCTGTGTGTTGTATAGCTTTCTCTTTAGCATTTGGTGTTTTTTTCACGGAGTGCTTGGTAGATTGCTTAATGTTCTTTTCTGGACGTGCATGTTTTCATTCAGTCTCATTCACCAAGGAGTAAAAAATGTTTTTTAAAGATTTTTTTCACTTAGCACATGTTTCTGGAGGATCGTGCTGTTTTAGTATTGTATTTGTAAAGTATTAAAACTTAACATTCATGAGAAGGGTTAGTAGATTTCGAAATTTTCAAATTATTTCGTGTTCTGGGAAATATGTAGATCTATGGCACCATCTGTGTTCATTGATGTAACGAACAGTGAATGTGCGGTGTATATCATTTTTACAGTATACACGCTTTAATGGGGATTTTTGTTCCTCTTTATTGAGAGTGATATACGTGTGACGTAGTTAGTACAGTTCGTTTCTTGGATTTACACAACTTTCAAAGGTTTTTACTGGATATAATGGATTATAAAACCCACAATACAGCATTGCAGTTCTAATAGAGAAAAAGATGTCCGATAATGGAGACTAAAACAAGCCATGAAACTTGTGAAGAAGGGAGAACAAAATATATACATTACAACGTCATAACTGTTTATCTTTTTGTGTTGCTGCTGTAAATTGCTACTGGGATTTAGGCATTCATGACATAGCTTTGTGTTCGTTTAGCGCACCATCAATATCATCCCCGGCCGAGTCAAACCAAGGAGTTTAAAATTGGTATTAGCGGCTGATCCGCCTTGTGTATGGCATTATGGATTTAGTGCTTAGTCTGGTCGGCCCGGTGTAAGGATAATGTGACTGGATGTGGTGTGTGCAAACGCTCCTTACATCATAGTGTGGCAGCACGCTTTCAATTGTCCCAAGCGCCGTCTTAATATAACCTTGTAGTTGAAAAGAGAAGTTAAAATTTAAACGACCAACGACCATCAATACCATTACGGTAGTTAAGTACATCGTCACCAGAAATAACCACAATAACAACATCTAAAGAAACAACAATTCAATTCAATAGTTTTATTAGGTTTCGAGGCCAATTCATCAATATATAACAACATTCAATCTTCAAGATAACGATAGTACAACATAGATGGCACCTGAAGCAACCTGAAAGCAATTTGGCACAACAGCATCAAATTGGAAATACATTGAAGGTTTAATGACCAAACATGTTTAGCTTATTGTGAGTTTCAACCATAACTGCACTCGCAGTGGCTGCCTCTACTATTTAGTGGAGAAGCTACAGCTGCAGGTGCAAGGGGGAACAACATCAGTTACAACCACCACCAAAAAACCAAACAACAACATAACGAATCACTGTTAACATTTACAAGATAAACCAATATTTACCAACTACTAAACGTCCTTACATCAACAAGATGGCAAGGCGGTGTGGATACCCAAATTACACAGTACCCAGAAGTCCTGGGTTCGAATTCATACATACCAAAGACGAAGATGTTCCGTCCACCATTTTCACTTAGTCTAAAACCTACTCCAATCCGCTATTTATTTCCAAATTTTAAATCTTTTCAATCACTACTAACCTCTTCCCCCGCGGCCCCTACCTCTCCCCTCAGGAATGTCAGGCCCGTGGCCAGCTGGAGGGCCTCAAACTGACCAGAACTCAACTCCTGGTGCGCACGGCAGAATTGCGGCGACAGATAGCCGAGATTGAGCTACAAGAGAGTGAGGCAGTAAGAGAGGTAAGGTGGGACAATGAATGGTCGCAGATAGTAGCTCAGTAGCAATACTAACGTAATAGGTATAATTAAAACAGAAAGAAAAACTACACTCATGAAAAGTAATATCACATCATAATATATAATTATATGAGGACCTATTGGAGTAACATAAGGGGTGTAATTGCCTTTGGCAACACACCCCATAGACCAAACAAGATACTATTCGGTTTGCTTCTTTCAGAGATCAAGGCTTCAAGTTCCTTTTCTTATGCTCAATTTTACCAAAATACAGTGTCACGTTCGTGGTACTAATTAGTCTATAATGTCATTGTTATCATATATATTTTTGTCGGTTTTAATACGAACTTAATATTCTTTTTTATGCCCACCCCCTCCAAATAAAAAACAAAACAAAAAAAAAAAAAAACAGAAAAAAAAAACTCAGTTTCTCAAAAAGTTCACATATTGGTTATAATATGTACGATTTCATATACGCACATTGGTTTCGTTCCAAAAAAGCCCAGCACTTGCGCATCTTGCTTTGGGTCGGTTCGGTTTTTGCCTATGGAGCGTCCATCGGGGCTTGGACAGGGTTAGACCTTTATTTCTGCCGTGGATGGGGAAAAAAATTCTTGTATTCAATGACACCCTTGCTAGCTTTAAACTTTTCTACACAAAGGATAATCCATGTCGCGTATAGTCATAAATAGATAACCATTATCAATATTTGTTCGGGGCTGTTGTTAATGATTTTGAAAATTTCACTTTGGAACTGATTCATCTACAATTGAATCTTGCCGTATTGTCCGTTTCTCTTCTATTCTTAATGCCAATGTCTGACTTTGACATTGACCTTGACCTTGGCCCTATGTTTATTCAGGGCTATTGAAAATGTGATAAACCTCTTTCGCACGGAGTCAGCCATCTATTATAATCATTGCGCCAATATTTTCTGTTTCTCTCCTCCTTTTCAATGCCAATGTCTGACCCTCGCCTAAAACTTGACCCTTGACACAGCTTGACCTAGAGACGAAGCTCCTGGAGGGAGAACACAGAGACCAGATGGCTCAACTGTCGCAAGAGCAGAAGAAGCTCTCGGAGATGAAGCGATGTCAACAGGATGCTCTCGATGCCGCGCTCAGAGAGAGGGACAAGGTAATTAGTGTTATCATTGTAGGTTCTCATCAACTTTATAATGGTATCGGTATGCGGTTTCCATATGAACACTGCTAATGTTAGTATTTTATAAATTATCGTTCGGTTTGAACTTTTTTGTACTTGTAATTTTTATTCTTAAAATTTTGTAAAGATTTGGAATGAAAGGACGTTAAAAAAAACCCAACGATATTTGTTCGTCATGATCTCGTTTGAGTCATTATTTTGATTGTCACACGATTATTATTACTGTTACCTCCATCCTCATGATCATGATCTTAATCATCATCATCATCATCACCATCACCATCATCATCATCCTCATCCTCATCATCATCATCATCATCATCATCATCATCACCATCATCATCATCATCGTCGTCGTCGTCGACGTCGTCATCGTCATCATCATCAACACCTCCTCCACCATTGTCGCCTTAGTCGTCATAACTTTATCATTGTTACATTATGTAAATATTGCAAAAAGTACGTCTTTTAAATCTACAGAAGATTTCCCCAGAGTATTCAATTTTAATTAGCTTTCGACACTTCAAATTATATTTTACTTTTTGTTTCTGTTGTATCATCAACCCTGATTTTTCTCTCGAACTTGATTGCTGAAATAATCGACCTCTCCTCATCTTTTCTCCGTAGGACCGTCAAACGGTAGGACCTACCTACGCTACAGACAATTTTTGAAGATATTTTTTTTTCATTCTTAGCATGCTTATAAATGCATCGCTCCTCATTGCAGCTGTCGTGATACCCATCAACATTTTTGTTTTATTTTGTTAAATAATTTGATTATTTTTTTTTGCTTTTGCGTCTTTGCAAATCTAATCACACCAACAAAATACGTCCGCGTTATGTCATAATCATGAAATAGTTTTGCCTTTTTACGTAATGTCATTCAGCGAGCGAGGCTGTTCAAATACGTTTTTTTAGATAAAAGAAATGTCACTGTTTAAACAAGTAATGTGATGTACTTGACGGACATTGTTGTTTTGGAGATTAACCATGAAATAATGTTTCAAGCTTGTATAGAAGTAACCATTAACCCTAGCATGGTTTGCTTTGTAAATTATATTTATTAATTTTAACAATCACATTTGTGTGAGGAAGTCTGGATTTCGCAGTCTGTTAGTTCAACTTGGCTTTGACCTAAAATATTTCTGGAAACGCTGTTTTTTTTTTCATTCATATATATTTTAGATTCATGGGTGACTTTAATCTAAAATATTATAGATAATTCAGTGCACCTTGGCTTTTAATTTAAACAAAAAATAATATGACCTTACCTTAAAGAACGCTATTTTGGGCTGATTCAGATATTCTTTGTTCATCCGGATAAGACAACACTACTGTTTAGATACACCCTTAAAAAATAATAGCGAACTGTAGCCTCATGACTTCGAAAACGGGTGACCTTCATTATGATATTTTGTGACCATTTCTAATTACATTACAGATGCAAATTGGTGAAAACGGTTCAGAACAGTTTCGTCTGCCTTTAATGATAGTGATTTAAGTATACATGTTGTGAAAAAAACCTTCCGTTTTGTATGATTGTTCCAGTTTCCCAAGCTATTGCGCAACTATTGTTTTTGAAGCCCATACGAACCCACCGTGTCGTATTTGTGTGACAATTACAGTTAATAATACGAGTGATGATGTATGTAATGTGTGAGTCGTGCGTTTTTTAAC
>BMAT01006238.1:55477-66943 GCA_019649035.1 Elysia marginata
GGATAAAAATAACGGTCAAAGTGCACATTTTTCGAGCGGATAATTAGTTTTTGTTTCACTTGAAAAGTGCGTTTTGGCTTGAAATAATGTTTTTTTTTTAAGAAAAAACCGTTCCCAAAAGACCCTAATCGTAAGGCGAACCCACAAGTACTTTTTTATGAGAAAAGTGTCCGAGGGACTGCGTACTGGTGTTAAAAACAGATTTATCAATATCGTCTAGCAATAGCGTAATTCTTGAACACAAAATTGCTTTATGAAACCATGAGTACGCTTGGGGAATTTGGTGATTTCAGAGGGAATTGCTTTTTAACGGTAAGAAAGACAAATTATTTGTCTCTAGTGAGTGCTCAAAGTGTGTAAACAGCTTCGCGAACAGTTTCAGACAATACATTTTGGGTATTATGCACTCGGTAAGCAAAAAACAACCCAACAACACGCTTGTAGTGAAGATGCTGAAGCTAACAAAACACACGAAAATTGATCATTTAATGGTTCTGACCTTAACTTACGTCACAACTTGGGAAATCTACGTCACGACTTAGAAAACACTTACAAAAACTTTGAAACTAACAGAGTAATTTGTTTTGGATAGTATGTTTACATAGAAATAATGCACATGACTTCCTACAGATTGCGCACCGTTTTCTGTTGCACGATAGTAAAAAAAAAATTAAACTTTGTGCAAATTTATCTAGAGCGCTTTTGATATACAATTCCTCAACTTGCCAAATTTAGGCCGGAGTCATAATGAAAGGGATTTTTAAAGCAATACCTGTGGAATACAAATCTCATAATATGAATTTTGTAAAACGTTTCATCATAGGGTTTTAATAGACATAACACATTTTGATACAGTTTTGCCTTTCAAATAAAATAAAGTAAAACTTATTAGAACTGTTCCAGTGTTTTAGAAATGGTGTGCCTAACACCTGCAACAACAAATATCCTATAAAGCATAAATACTTTTACAATTCTACTCTTTTTTCGTAGTGAATCTTTATGTCCTCAATTTAAAAGGAGCTGTAACTAAAAAACAGTTTGTTTTGTACCTTTCCATCGGTAAAACTTTTTATCCGTTATTTTAATTCATAGGCCTTAAATAGATAGTTTATCCTCACTATTAACAAAATTTAAAGATTGTTGGGCGAGTTTTATAATTTCACCTCAATGCTCATGTTTCATGGACCAATTTACAGCGATGACTTATGTAAGTAGGTAAAAGTCTTGGTGAAAATCTGGTTTTAGGCGCGTTTATATAAAAGTAATAAAAGCATAACTATCTAGCCAACTTTGTCATAGTGTCTGAGGAAAGAAAGTTTCTTGGGAACAAAATTGATCTTTTTAGTCACTGACATTAAAACCGCAAGGCTGACTTAGATAAGAAAAGTTTTTTCCACTACAGTTGCTTTGCTATTTTTTTCTATTTTGCGACTTTTGTTAACTTTTTTTTAAGATTCTGCGATTTGTTTTCCTCCGATACTTGATACATAAACACTCCGGCAAAATACGTGAGGGCGTTGTAAACAACGATTCAAACGATGATCCATGGTTCATGCTGTGTTCCTCAGAGAGTTATTATCCAAGACCATACAGATTTCATAAGGGTCCCCTATGTCTATCTCGGGTTATTTTTAGACGCTGTTACGTAAGATTGAATGGATTATCTCTGGTTTTTAAAGCTCCTCACAGACACACCCGTTGAAGTAGAAGAAGGGTGAGAAACGATAGGAGATACCTAAAGTCTTGACGGTCAGAGAGACTACAGATAAGGAAAAGAGAAGGAAAAAACAACAACAAAAACACATGAGCATTCAGGAAAAAAAAATTGTTTTTACCGTTTCAGGATTTTGATTTCTATGCACAAATCCAATTTTCGCAACGACGTCTTACACTTAAAGAAAAAATAGAAGAAAGAAAAAGAGGGAAAGAGAGGGAGAGTGAGAGAGATAAACTATAATATAAACATCACACGTGAGCGAACTTAAAAGGTGCTCGGCAGAGATTTTTTTTCATTTGTTTTTCTCACAAACATTACTGCTAATCCTTTAATGGCACTACCAGTTTGATAGACGGGGAGAAGAAATGAGGATGAGATACGGAAGAGACGAGGTAGGAGAAAGAAAGATAACAAGGAGTCATGTAAAAAAAATGACAAAAAATACATGTAGATAAATTGAAAAAATATCTACAATCTGCCCTTGCTATAATATGATACAAGATATCTCAATCTAGTGGAGTACCTCGCAATTCTTAGGAAAGAACACTCAGTATAGCAGCGGCATTCCCGCAAAACTAACTCCATAGTTCAAGAACAAAGCAATACTGAGTGAGGTGAAGTTAAATCCCGCCACCTGAATTTTTTCAAAGTTTTTTTGTGTTTTTTGTTTTTTTTTGCAAAACAGTATCATACAATAATGTGCTGATCGCGCCTAATCCGTTAAAGTGAACAAGAATGCTGGCTTATTTATCATCTAGGTTGATGGGCTTTCCCCCCCCCCCTCCCCCTTCAAACGCCAGGTGAAAACAAGAAGAGATATCAACAAAAAAGAAAGAAAAAGAAGAAAAAAAACCCCAAGACAACAACTAAGCTTGTTTGGTGCTGATGGTATTGGTTTCCCAGTGTAATCAAGATAAGACTTGTCTTGTGTCGTCACGTATAGCGTCACGTCAGTATAGCTCTTTGGAACCCTGCATAGCGACGTTATCTAAAAAATGTAACAAGAGCGTATATAATATTCTGAATAAAGGAAAAAAAAGAATAATTCTTTATTATTTTGACATTTAAAATGACAGGAAGATAGGGGTTTTACGGTATAGAATAGTAAATTTATAAGTAGTAAACTGTAGCAAAGAATGAGGTAGAAGACGTACAGAAAGAGAGAGACACATACATAGACAAATACAGACACAGGCAGAGAAACAGTCAGAGATAGATACAGACTGAGATATCGTATGTTGGTGTAACGTTTTATGAAAGTATTAAAATACAAAAGGATTGATTGGAAGTAAAAATTACAGGTAAAAACAGTTCACTTTTATATTTACAGAATACAGAGCATAGAAACGATGATCATTGTAAAAATGTAAACGTCATTAATTTTTGTCATGTAGGAGGATGATATCCAATTCCAGCAAGATACATGCGTAGATTTTAATAAAAACGGACACAAACATCACGGAAAATATCAACTTAATAAAAATTATGTTAAGTTTTATGTCTGTCAGTATTACCATGAGTTGATTTTATGGGTATCTGTAGATGCTACCTTTTTCGTGGTGGCAGTCCATCATTGGTATTCCAGGTCATATCTGGGATGGTAACCATTAGTTATAAGACATTATTTGTCTTTCCCTGGCAGCGTTGATTCTTTTTCTTTTGTTTTTGCAGTTCTGTTCCATCGTGAATTTTATAGGCCAATTAAGACTGCACAGTCATTCGTTTGATATTTCATTTTATTGGTTATTTTGCGTGTCTTAAATCTCTAGTTCTGCAAAGTACCTTAGTTTATCAAATCAACCGAATGCGCCAGAAGGCTTTCACGGTGATTCAGTATAATATTGATCCGAGGGGTGATGAATGAGTTTTAAAGAAACGGTAAGGAACTTAAAACTGATGGAAGCAAAACTTTTGTACAATTATAAAAAAATTTTGTTTCTGTGATAGACTATTACCAAGCCTTAAGCATGATTACCAAATAAAACGGTGGTTTTATTTATTATTTTTTTCTTCTTATTGGAGTGGGGGTGGGATAATAAAAGTAAGGTAATAAAAGTTTACGACACACTTTACGAAAAGAACATAGGGATAGCCCTGGCGAATGGAAATTAAAATAAAAAATACGAAAAATCCAGAAAACAGAACTGTGTTCTTACTTTGTAAAGCCACGTGGAACCAATAATAGACACATTACTAATCAGACAAAATGATCATGGTTATTGATTTAGGTAGTATTTTTTTTAGATTTGCACCTTTCCTTCTTTTTCAGAGTTTCTGGTTTCAGGGCAGACATAGAAAGATTGTAGTCTACCTCTATTGTAGTCTATAAAACACGGAACTGATTTTTTTAAGAATGAAAATTGTCCGGATAAGTATCATGAAGAATCAGATGGATAGTTTGCTGTCTCTCAAAACGCCTCTTTCATAAATTTCTGTAGCCTACTTTGATTTTTTAATAGAAATTTTTTCTAGTATACAATTTAGTTTTCAACCCTTAGGAGGAGGCGGGAAAAATTATTTGTATAGTTTCTAGAATCTTCTATGACAAAAGAAGCTATACAATTTTTCTGGATTATGGATCTGTCTTATATGAATTATTCAAACCGGGGAGGAAAAAAATAGAATGTAGTTCTAGTATAAATCATTACGTTAATGTTTTATTTTATACCTTTTTAATTATGTTTGGGAAAGTCTCCGAGATAGTAAAAGAAGCTACTAAAATCATAGCTTACTCTTTTATTTTCTTCACAAAATTTATATTTCCTGTTGAGGCTCAAGAAGAAAGAAAGATAATTAAATGACACTGTAATTAGGAAAATTATTTACAATGTTAATGATAGTCCTGGGTGTTGTTGTTATTTGTTCAAGATTGTAACAAGATATGCGCTTGTTGTATTTCGTATCATATTGGCTGATGAATGCCCATGGTTTCTACCTAATTTCTAGAAGAGGACACGTGCTTAGTCTTACTATTACAAAATTGGCCTAATAAAAGAAACAAAACGAAAACAAAGTACATGTGAGTGGGTTTGAAACGACGAGCATCTCAGATTTGTTTTTTCTCAGAAGAAAGGCGGTGGATGCCGAAGCTACTAATCTATAAACCGGCGGTTTGAATCATAATTTTATGGGCAGACATTTCAGTCATTTCCACATAAACGCCCAAATCTCTACATTGTTAATTTTTATACCTTTAAAATATATCGTTCATATAGATTTCGCCATGGAGTACATAAAATAGTAAATGAGTTACAGCCATCGTGTCAAGCAATCTGACCAAATTATACACCCACCCGTTTGGAAAGCAATCTTGGTTTATCGAGTTAAAGATCATACGTTTCGCGTAGACACAGTTATCACTCTAAACCAATCCCAAACACAATTACCAGGTGATCAAACGCTGGATACAAGTCACTGCGGTCGAGATGCATGGTGGGGTAGAAAGTCGAGAGACAAAAATAATGTCAGAGTATTCATTTTCATCATATTGACGTAACTTTAAAAAACAAAGTTTTTGTTTGTGTTTTCTAAGCCTAAATGTTTCTCACCAAATTGAAACTTGAATAATTTGTATTAATTTTTTTTCAAAACAAATACGAAAACAGTGTATTTTCTTACCAACTTGGGAAATGCTGCGTTTATACTTGTATGTGTCGTTAAGGAAAGGTCACAACTTACACACACTTGCCTGCCAAGATCATAGGCGTAAGGAAAAAAAACATAAATTAATTTGTATAGAATACTTCGATCGCTTCTTTTGTTGAATTTTGTAGAAGTTCTGTTAGTTTCAGATTTAAAGTGAAGATTAAGAGGCTAAAAAATTGGCTGACACCTAGAAATTAAGATAATCTAGATTTACAGCTAATAAGGCCTAAAGAAGATTTCTCGGCCTAGATTCTGTATAAGACCAATATTTAGACTGGGTTTCGGGTGACATTATTCTTTCCTTTTAGGCCCTGTGTGTTAAGTTATCGTCTGTTCAAATTAGCATCAGGGCCTGGGCTCTTCGTGTCAAGTATCATAATTTCTAATAGTCACTTTTTCCCTAATTTGTATTGTGAAACGCATTCAATACGTTTAAGAAACAGATATTTCAACCAAAAAATACGTGTAGTTCAATCAATATAAACATATAAATATAAAAATCCAGGTTCTTTATATTATGATAGAATGACAGTGCTCGACTTGTATGAGGAGTTTTTGTGTATAATTTTATTAGCCCAAAGTCACCTTTGTATTGTCGCGACTCTATGTTTCAAGTTGTCTCTCCGAACTATAAGACGACTTGATACACAATGTCGCGACAAAACCTAAGTAGGCGCAATCAATTATTTGTAGACAACTAAATGATTTCATAATTGATTATTGATTGATAGAAATTAAAAGTTAAACAAAGACATAGTAAACACCCAGATGAAAGAAGACGAAAACACAAAAAATAAGACAAAAAAACAAGAATTTCGGAGATATAAAAATGCGTTTCACATACAAATGAAATAGTTAAACTAAAGCTTGTCAGGCTCCCGTTCCGGCGTCTGTGTTGAAAGCTTAAAAATGGCAAAGCTTGGTAACCATTATACACAGTGATATTCCACAGAGACTTTCGAAGTGCGTCATATAGATCTATATCCTCTGCTGTGCGGTAGGCAGTAAAAGAAAAAAATAGTAAGATGATAAAAGTATGCGACATACTTTACGAAAGGAACACAGGGATAGCTCTGGCGGGTCAAAATAAAAAAAAAAACCACGGCAAATCTAGCAAATAGAACTGCATCCTTTTTATGTAAAGCCATGTGGAACCAATAATAGACGCATTACTCTTTAGGTAAATACCTAAAAAGCACAGTGACTTAATATACAGCGTCATATTTGTCACCCCCAACACACACACACACACAGACACTCTCACAAAAAAAATGTTTTTACTTCAGTTTAGCTCTCGAGATTTTAATGATTTTCTTAAAGGAATTCCATCTTATTTAATTCATTCTAAAACTAAAACAACATTTAAATGTACTGGTTAAAAGTGAGCTTGGTATTTCAAACTTTATTAAGTCTAGCAAGGCAGTCAGCTGTTTTGGTTCTCACGGTATTAGCAGAGAATCTATTGCTGGTCCCCCCACACGTTCAAGACGATCTAGTAGTACATTGTATGAGAATCGATATGGGCAAGCTTTTTTTTTGTTCAATCGAACACAATTTTCGATTAAAGCTTTCCCATCCTAAAAAAGTCAATTTGATAGATTCCGTAACAATTTGGTTATATGGTTTTTTAAGGGTGGTTTTTTTTCTCTGTCTACCAACCTCATCTTTTTAAAAAGCTATATCTTACAAAAAAAAATGAGCTCTTAGCTGTGAGGGCAATAATCTCGCGTACTTGGCAAGATAGATTCTCAAGCACGCTATTGGTGGGAATAGCTCCTTTGTACTTCTTTACTTTTTCTATACGATCTCATTGCTAGAAATTCTTAAAATAGCACTTTTGTCTCGGCCTCCTACGTTTCGATAGCTTTCTCTCTCTCTCTTTCTCTACACTACTGTATCTCTTATTTTCCAGTAGGGCGACCACAACAAGTACTTTTACCAGGTCAGGCTACCCTAATAAAACGTGAAAGAAGAAGCATTCTAGCCATAGATCTACAAAGTATCCAGCAGAACAGGGAAAACTAGGACCTAAGGAAACGGAACAAATCTGTAGGATTAATCAGCATTAATATCATTCTGTCTTAGACTTTTACTCTGCCTCAGGCAAGTTGACATCAGTAGCAACAAAGTCTTGAGAGGAACTGGAAGAAAATTGTCCTACACACTGCACTGAGTTCGTTTGGTTGTTGTTATTTTAATTTCGTTCCTTTATGAAACTCCTCTGAAGTTCGGGTTTGATGTTCGGGATAAAAAGATTTAGTAACAGTTAGAAAAATGTAACACTAAAATGTATACGTTTGAGTAGGTCATCTTCGTTTTAAGAAAAAGATAGAGGAAAAAATTAGCCGGGGATTGATAAGGATAAAGAGAGGAAGTGAGAAAGATAAAGCGAGACATAGAAAGACAAAGAAAGAGAGCAGGAGTGAGAGAGATAGAGAGAGTGAGAGAGATGGAGAGAGGCAGACATAGAGAGACACAGAAAGGGAGCGAGAGAGAAAGAAAGAGAGATGGAGAGAGAGAGGGAGAGACAAAAACAGACATGAAGAGACATAGAAAGAGAGAAATGGAGAGAGACAGACACAAACACACAAACACACACATACAGATATGAGTAAATGCAAACGAGCCGTAAAAAGATATGGATTAAATTATTCAAAGGAAAATCCTTATCTGTCAAATATAAAAAAACCAACTTATAATACTGAAGTTTATCATTAATAAACAGCTCAATTTAATTCATAAAGGGTAGATGTGGGTGCGACTAGTCTACCGATATTATTGAAAAACTTCCAAGGTATGCATTTAGCAGTGGAGAGAATTGTCTCTAAGTGGAAATTCTCGAAATGATTGACTTCATTATGATTTGAACCGACTTTTTGCAACTACTGCCTTGCAACTTAGAAAAACACGTAGCTTATACCGTCTTGCCACGAACGCTAACCATAGCTCTATACATTATTTAAATGCCAATAAGGAACATCACTCTAAATATCATGAAACAAGATACAAAATTCAAGAAATAATTTTGTCTAAAAAGTTAAAAAAAATCACGTATTCGGTTTGAAAGGTTTTATAAAATACATTGAGTAATTAGACTAAGAATCATTGCAACAAGAAAATATTTTCCTGACATCGTGCCTATTTTTAATCTCTTTTTAAATTACTTTATTTTTTTCAATGAACAAATAATAGTCTTTTTAATCAACTGGCACAGTTTCTTCCTACTTAAGTTAAAACCAAGAACACTCATTACTGAACAGCCATTATAGAAAAAAAGAACTCTTGCATTTCGAAAAACAATTAGACTAATAGAAGCGTTTTTGGTCTAGTATAAATGTAATATTGTATGAGAGGGGTGGGGTGTGTTTATTAGAAATATAAGGACGTTTTGGAAAACAATTTTCAATTTCCTAGGATTTTCATTAACCTTGCAAAAAATAACACGGAAAGCCGTCTTGTTTGTCTCGTAAAACTGTTTTCTACCTTTGTTCTTAAGGCATAGGAAGAATGACATTACGGAATTACAGGAACAAAGCAAATTAGTTCCTGTTGGGATTACTCCATTGAATCTAGATGTCGTGCTATTGTTGTGTCATCAACAACATCGAACTCAAAATATGGAAGTAATTAGGAAGATTGACTGATATGACATCATCACCATTATCATCATCATCATCATCATCATCACCATCATCATCATCATCATCATCATCATTATCATCACCACCATCACTATCGCAACCTTCTCAAGCAAACAACATGTTTTCACTGTCTTGTGTTCTGAGGTCCACAGAAGTAGTATAGAAAGATATAAAACTATTAAGATAAACGACAGATTAATAGACAGATAGAAAGGAACATTTGGTGTATTAAAAATGAAGAAAATATGGTTAAAATTAGTTAGTAGACAACCTAATTAAGAAGCAATAATAAAACTTCAAAAGAGCAAAGAAAAGAAACCAGAGAAGACGAAAAAAGAAAACGAAAGAGACAAATTTTCATGAAATAATTACAAAGTTGCGATTTTTTTCCGTATGCAAACACTGTAACAAAACATAAAATCAAGGAATTTACTGTTGATTATTACATCCGAATAAAAAAATTCAACAGATTGATTGTATGCATAAGGGTTGACCAAGCCAATGGAAACAGAAACCCCCAAAATAAACTCATTCGATGTATGCATGTTAATTTGGAAAACGTTATGGAATCACACGTGAAGTCGCCAAATTATCAGAGATTAATATAACACACTAATATTAAAGTTATTGACTTGAAAACTATTCATGTAAAATATTCACTCCGTCATAAGCTACCCTTTACTTGTAACGGTTTGAGGCGTTTTCGTACCTTGCACATCATAAATATTTCATGTAACAGATCAGACGGCTGTTTAAGCTTAAAAAGTCCTGGTAGTGCTGTGTATTGCTGATCAGCATGATTATTCTATACACAGAATATTTCACTTTTTTTATAGTAGTTTGCCTGGAATTGTAACCAGCTCTGTGGCCTAGCGGCAAGACACTCGCTCAGAGATCGGAAGGTGCGTGGTTCGATTCCCGGCCGAGTCAAACCAAGGACTTAAAAATTGGTATTAGCAGCTGATCCGCATAGTGTATGGCAATATGGATTTAGAATTAAGTCTGCTCGGCCCGGTGTCAGGGTAATGTGTCTGGGTGTGGTGTACGCAAGCGTTCCTTATATCACAGTGTAGCAGCACGCTTTCTATTATCCCCATCGCCGTCTCTGATATAACCTCGAAGTTGACTGGGACGTTAAAACTCAAACAACCAACCAACCAAGCCTGGACTTGTATCGGTTTTGCTTTCCCCCCCTAACAGATGCAATGTCAAGTCAAGGTGTTCCCATTTGAATGTTAAATGAAAAGTAAATCTACCTGTTGATTTCTGTACTTTAGTATTAAATACGATGAGCTAAACGGGTCGTTGTTCTTGTCGCTGTATATAGTAAAAGTGCAGTTACACAATAGTAGTCCAATCACCACCAGCTTCCGGTAACAAAGTGTAGGGTCCTCTTGCGTCAAGGGAAGAGTAGTCAGACATGGCATTTTTCATCTTCAAATTTGTTGTTTATTTGTTAACCAAGACATTTTCTAAGCTTGTAAAGGTATAAACTGTCATAGAATTATGATCATTCTCTCAATAGACATTACAGTTTTTTTTTCATAAGAAATAATTTCGTAGAGGAACAAGAAAAACGTTTAACTTTTAAGGCATTTTAAGGCTCCCCACTCATCCCCCTTTGATGGAAGACTCCTTGCCAATCCTCTTTCCTCGACGTTCGTTTTTACTTTCGAACTCAATAGGTGGGCAAAGTAGAGCAAATAAAAATTTGCCCTGGACGGTACTCTAGATTTAGCCCATGACAAAATGTAACGAACAAGAGCGTACATATTCTCCATTCGAGAAACTTTTTTCATGCCCATCTTTGAAACAGAAAAGAGTTCAACAATCATAAGTGGGTACTTGATCTGTATATAGAGGAGAACATCATTAAAAAAAAACTAAACTAAGGCATAATTGAATAAAAATAAAATGTTATATTTAGATCAAAACATTAATGACAAAGCGCTTAAAAATATCAAACCATATATAAGAAATCTATAGTATGCAACATATCTGTACCGTACAGAACCGAAACTAATTGCTAGTATTCTGTTTCTTTAGAATTTTTTCATCGGAACAAGCAATGAACACAGTTGTCAATTGTCCTACCGATAGAGCTCACCCTTGTTATTCTTTAAATTTACAAAAAAATTAAAAACAAAATACATAAACTGAGGATACTCATGTTAAAGTCTTAAATGTTACTTATTTTCTCACTGAGTTTTTTTTAATAACAAGCCACCTTTTTGATTTTGAATTCAGTTCGTTCTGTTGGTGTTTTTTGTCACTAGTATATTTCTGTTTGTTTTTTTGTTCTTTCTGATCTTTCTCTAAATCATACCCCATCTAGCCCTTCCTTTCTTTCTATACATTTGTTTCAGTTTTTCTTCCTCCCTCTTCCCCTGTATTTCTTTCTCTTTCTTTCTCTTTATTTTTATTAAAATCTGGCACTTTCCAGCTTCTCTCTCTCTCTCTCTC
>BMAT01006249.1:9873-26463 GCA_019649035.1 Elysia marginata
AGATAGGGAGCAAAATTATTCAGTGATTGAGAGAGAGGCTCTTGCTATCGTCTGGGGAGTGAAAAAGTTTTCATTGTATCTTTATGGAATTAAATTTACTTTGCAAACGGACCATGGTCCACTACAATTTTTGAAGGCTGCAAAGTTTGAGAGTCCTAGAATAATGAGATGGGCGTTAGCCTTGCAAGCATAAAATTTTAATAGGGACGTGAAAATGTTGGTGCAGATTATCTAAGTCGAATTGAATAATGTATCAGAATAGTCAATGAGATTGTATGATTTGGTGCTTTCTTTTACTTTTGTTTTGACAACTGATCTGTTGGATAATTATGAAGCTAATTATGTGCTTTGTATTTAGTTTTTGTACCCCTTGGTTTAGGAGATTAGTATATTATTATTAACTGAATAAGTATGGAACAAGAGATTCATAATCATCAAAATTCGATATATCCCATGAGACTATCATGCTAAACTCCAAACCTTTTTGAATATGGTTTCAATGAAAATAAAAGACTTAACTTCAATGTTACACTCATGCATACAAGGGTAATATTGATGGTTCAATAATTAGAGTCCAAACAATATAAATTCTAATCGTTTGCATGAATCATCTTAATTCCTTCACTGCTACTCAAATCACCTCTATGTAAACTTGTAAAATTTCTAAAGACTAATAGATAATAAATTTGAGGTTTTGATCTAAAAATCCTCACATTTCGTCTTCTCTGCACCATTGTTGATTCAGTCAAAACTAGGCCTACTAATTCAACATAAAAACTGTAGACTTAAGAAATAACGATAAGAAGGTGGCTTGCACTAGGTAAAAAAAACACAAACAGGCAAAGAAGTGTGGTATTTGTGTTTAAAGGAAAGGCCATAAATACACTCCTAAATAATGGAAATGAAACTTTACAAGCTACAATTAACTTATTCGTCGTACAATTAGCCAATGGCATCTTAACTTTTAAAGGGAAATCATTCTTGTCCACTGGTAGTTTTGAAGAATGCACATAAAAAAAAAGGTATAGGGCAGGACACACAGTGTCTAGAGCACACACAGATCCACCAATTGTATTTGTTTGACGTACATAGTGAATATCTACAGTGAAGTTAACGCACCAGAAATTATTTTATTTCAAACAAATGTTTTGCGTAATACCCTGGATCGTCTTCTTTATTTTGATTTAAGATTTAAGACTGGTGAACTTACATTTTTTTTATTGTACACATGTATGACTCTTGGAGGTTTTCCAATTTCAGCAGCAGCCTTTCCTATAGCACTGTTGTCCACAATCCTCATCCTTGCAAGATTTCGTATTTCATAATGAGTCTTTGATGTGCTAGAGATAGGAATGAAAGAAAGAAATTCAAAAAAATTTCATAATGGGACTTCTGATCCACAAATGAAACAAAACACATGCTAAATGAGTTTTTTTTTAATGAAATTATAAAAAAATCTAATTTGCTAATTAAGTGTCAAATCTAAACCTAATATGAAAACATTTTACAAAATTCAAAGAACTTTTGACATCCATTGTGGATTTATTTGCATAAAAAAATAATACAGAAATGTTTGTATCTTTCAGTGACATAGGTTTCAAGATGGTCAATGGCGTTGTTTGATGATAAATGCAAGTTAAAGTATAGCTTAGTTTCTATTACAGGTGCATGCATTGTAAAAATTTGTATTGAAGGTGATAGCTTGATTGTTATCAATACTGGTACATTCACAGTGAAATTCCAGATCTTATACAAAGCGCTACAGCTTATCGAAACAAAATAATGAGGCATTTGGTGTTTGTTTTTTGCATCCACAATAGCAGTTGTTTTGAAGTATTTAGGAGGTGAGATGCCATCATTGTTTTAATTGACTTGCCCCCATCTCTCATTGTATGTGTCCAATTCTGTTATATCTTTCCTATTATAGAATGTAGGAGTTTCCCTCACTGTTCTCCTAGTAGTAGTAAACCCAGGCCAAATTTGTGTTTCTGTATAAATAGGATGCAGTGATGCTCTAAAATGAGGTGTTTTGGCAAGTCTGATGTTGCTTGTTGTATCTCAATCGGTTTTTTGCGATGAATTGGATCTGTGTGTGAAATAAATTTGTGGACTTCAGAAAAAGCTTTTATTGATTTTGTCCAGGATATTATTGTGTTTCAATGCGATATTTTCTAAAAAATGATGACCGCATAGTTGGCACAGTTCATTAAGGTTTTTTGTAATGGCTGGAAATTGTATCCTCCATCTAATCCTACTTGTTTAAAGAGCCAGAATTCTTTTATTATAAAAAAATGTCCAGCTGTAAAACTTTCTCAGCATACAATTTGAGTCATATGAACCGATTTTTTACAATGATCTGAGAATAAGGTGTGTAGTCACTGTGCGGATAATATAATTTGCCTTGACCAGTAGGCCTACTGTTAAGAACAGGGAGTTGGAGTTACTTGGACACCTGTGTAATATATGTTAATTTAAGAATTTACATAAAATCAACAAAGGCATTGACTATATTAAAAAATGAAACAATAGAATTTTTATTGACAATCTAAAGTGGACTTCATTTACTATCAATTTGTGCAAAATAACTTAAATTAAACACTCTTTTAACAAAACTTTAAAAAAATTACACATACCAAACAGAATGATATCTTGTAAAAATTACCAACTAGAGAACAAGAAGGGTTTTTTTCAATGCGTCTTTTGCAGAAAAAAAATTATAAATCTTTAATGTGCTACTAAGCTCAAAAAGGTATAGATCTAGAAAAATTGAGGAACTTAAACAGGTTAAAAGTGGCAGTAGACAGTGTCGCAAGATACGGGCAGCAAGATTGTCAGATCCAATTAATGGTAACTGATAAATCATACTTGCCCTACCATTAGGATTACCAATGGCCTGTGTCAGAGACAGGAAGTGAACTAGCAGCATCCCCTAAGCTTTAGGGAAATTCCCAAACTAAATTTTTACCCTGAGCTTGTATTGCAAATACTTGCAAATAATGCAATGTATATAAATTTATAATTTTGATCACCGATTGCGAGAAAACACAAGACAACAGTTATTATATTATACATTTACACATATAAATGACACAAAACAAGTGGTTAAAATATTTTCGGGCTTGAACAATTTTTGCTTAAGACTGATATACATAAAATATATATATATATATGTATTATCAAATACGTTAAGTTTTTACTGTTAAATGCAGGATAAAACAGAACGAGAATCCAAATTACCTGAAACAGCAGCAGGTTGTGGCAACCCTTAAGGCAATTGGTGCAACCTGACTTGACAATGAAGACATGGATAGAGCCATTTTAGAATTGACCTGGTCAGGAAATAAAACAACATATATTTATCCTCTCCACTTCATGCCCATAAAAATATTTGTAGTAACTATTATCAAACTTCAGGCTCGCTATTTCAATGCAGCTGAATATATATAATGCAAATGGCACATCAGTTACGATTGTCAACAAGGAACACTTTAAATTAAAGTTTTACAGGGGTATAAGAATCCTCCGCTCAGTATAGTTTTTTTTTGGTAAAAAAATGTTCTGTTTTGGTTTTTGCATAAAATCCACAGACTGGGATTGAAAAAAAATTTTAAAAAGAAAAAGTAGGCTGTTGAATATGTACTGTAATGAAAACATGTAACAAAGCCAGCTATTTGTGAAAATTTAAGAGCTAGACATGTGCCAAATTTCCACTTTTTAGGTTGAAAATTAATCATATGAAAAATTTTTGAGAGAAGAATCTTGAAAGCCAAGACACAACTTCGAGAAAAACTTCAGAAAAATGGGAAAAAAAATTTGCTGAAATAAAGAATTTAGCATGGTCCAGAGTGAATTTAAGGAAAAACTACACCGCAGATTCATGTAAATACGCTTCAAACATCTTGAACTAACATGTTGAAGCTGTAGTAAAGGTTGAAATATTATGATGCAATTGAGTATTGACTATTTTTATCTGCTTTTCCATAAATTATAGTACATGAAATATGCTAATAATATCTGGATGTAAATTTACAGCAGGCCTAAACAGATCTCTAGATTCTAGATATTTTGATTAGAGGCACTGTCACTGATAACCGTTAAAGGCCTAGATCCAGGCCACCACAATACAGGCCTGTCGCACCATCGTGAGTAGTCACTGTAGTGTCACAAATCTCTTCATCTTTCAATAAAATTTGAGAAGGCTAGCCTGCTCAAATTGAGATTGACTCTGTTCAGATACGTGACTCAACACGGGAAAACCCAGCTAAAGACGCTGGCTCCCATTTGAAGCTAGAGGCAATAATGTGTGTCAAGGCGACTCTAAACTTCAATAATTTAATCTTCTTTGAAACTTTGTAAAACAAAAACTACTAAAGGTACATGCATTCTGTTTTTTTCTTATTGTTCCTTAAACTCTGCACTTTCTGGTGGTGTTAAATTTGCAGATACTAAAATTTCCGTCTTTAGCTGGGTTTTCCCGTGTTGGTTACCTTAAAACTTTATTAAAAAATCAAATAAGATATTTCAGTTGAGACCTTATAAATGCTTAAATTTGTTTACTTCTCAATGCTAGGCTTGTTCACTATGAAAGTTCTAAGCCTAGAGCTATATATTGCCTTTAAAGATGTTTTAAAGTTTCAAGGTACAGGCTACTGGGTGCTTTTCCGTTTGTTTCCACCCCAACACTCTACGAGCTAAAAAGATAACACAACTACATAACTAGATCTAAACTATACTCAGGACAGTCAAATTTTTAAGCATCAAAGGTTACCAATAATCATATAGACCTACTGAAAGGTTTTAACCGATTTTGTCGAGAATCTCACAATTTTCCAAATTCTAGAACTTAGAAGTGTCAAATATGTTGAGTTAGACTATCAAACATAACAGCTAAAACAACAGGGGTGGGAACTGTAAACAAAAATGAGCTGGCTACTATCCATTTAACCTTGACAAAATGAAGACAATTGAGACAATTTTTGCAGAGTCTAGATAATTTTATTTTAAATTCCGGTCTATCAAACTATGCCCATTATTAGATGTAGATCTATATTTTAATTGTGGATTAGATCCATAGTATGATAGTTCTTTCCAACTATTTTTTGTCTTGGCTCAGGCCAAATCGATGGGGCAATTTTTCGTTTGTTCCCAACCCTGTTGTTTTAGCTCATAAATACTTGATAGATCTAGTCCAACTCAAAATATTTAACACTTTTAGAATTCGGAACATGAATCTATAGGCCTACATGATTCTAGACGAAAGCCTTTCATTGTATATGATTAAATATATTATGATGATGATTATTGGTTACCTTCAATGCCTAAATACTTGACTCTCCTGATTAAAATCTAGATAGATCTAGATCTGTTTGAGTTATCTTTTTATCTCATAAAGTGTTGGGGTGGGAACAAACGAAAAAGCACCATTTAACGATTTATTGGACCACAATACTTTGTCCGGTGCCTGATAGATAAATCTAGAATCCTGAGCCATCAAACTAATAAGATTGGTGGATTAGTAGCATTGACATAAGATTAATTGTTCGAAAATTAGACATCGGATTAGATCTAGATCTAGATCTAATAACGATAAAGATCTGGATTTCTAGATCTAGAATCTAGACCGAGTTTAAAACTTAAGTTTACCTTGTCCTTGGAGTAGGCCCTAGCCTATGTTTCGCTTTCTGCTAAGTTCCGAAAGTCGTCAGATTAAAAAAGAAACCGAAAGCGGAAGACTGATGACGAACCGAAAGTAGATCTAGACTTGGAATATTGCGAGAATGTGAAATGAAAAGAAGATGGACCGTCAGCTTAGATGGGGAAGTGGGTGCACTGGATTGAACAATAAGTCTTGACTTAGTAACCAGCAGAGAAGATAATCGTTTCGAGGACGTTTTATTGGTCTTCAGAATACTGAAACCAAGTTAAGCCTAGACCTACAATCAATCTAAGGCATAGGCTCGATCTATTGTCGAGATTTTCGTACCCTAGATCATATTCTAGTACTAGTAGATAGATTCTACATCAGTCTAAGTAATAGTCCTAGTAATAGGGCCTACACACCACAGACAGAGACTCTGAGAGAGTAAAAGCGTATGAAGTCTAAAGATTTAGATAGATCTAGATTTAGGTTTTGTTATATGTCTAGAATCTAGATTAATTAATGACATTCCTCCTGAAAAAATGCGAACTGGACGACTACAAGTACAAGCTGTTTTAGCCGACAAATTCATTAAAAATGTGGACACCTGCAATGTTTTTGTAGCAAATATTTCTGACAAGAAACAAACATCAAGAATAATGAGGTAATGAAACGTGTAGGTCTAGATCTAGGCCTACATGTGCTTTTTAACTAGATCTAGATGATGTAGATATAGTCATTTATGTACTCTTTGTTAAACTCGGAAGTTACTCAATGCCATGTTACCAACTTAAGTGTTTATGTTGGATGTACAGGGAAAAGGGGGGGGGGTTAAGTTTTGTTGCAACTATGTGATATTGAAATAAGTACTTTTACACCTGTATTATTATTCCAAGAGCTGCTATTATAGTGATTACCGATGTTACCAAAACAAGACATTAATGACTACAAGTCTTCATCTTTTTTCTCTTGCTTCCATCCTCCTCTTCCTTTGCCTCCTTATTCCTTCCTGACCATTTCTCCTCTTTCTTTACCTTTTTTGGTTTCCTCCACTTCCTCCTTCTTTTTTTCTTCTTTCTGATCTTCTTTCCCTTCTCTCCTCCCTTTCTCCTTTCTTCCCCTCCTTTCACACTCTGTCTCATTCCTTGGTTCGTCCATTACTTCTCCCCTTCCCCCTGTCTCCCTTGTCACCCTCCCCTTTCTGTCTCTTCCCCTCCTGCCCTTTTTTCTTTTTAAAATCTGTTTCATTCTCCTCTTTCTGACAAGTCTCTTTCTCCTCCTTTTATCCACCCATCAGTTGTTCTTTCTTATTCTCTCCCACCTTTTTGGATTCCCTCACTCTCTCTCTACCTTTTCATCTTCTTACTTCTTTCTCAATTTTTGTCATCCACCTTTTTATCTGTCCCCTTCTCCTCTTTAATTGAAAAACTTGAAATGAAGTGAACTGTAAGCTTACTTCTACTATCACTAGAACAGTTTTGTTTTTGTTAGCTTTTGCATTACTCGGTGTCTTAAAACTTGTAATGTATTTTACAGGCAACTTTCAGAGTTATGTCCTTTGGAAGAACTTCAGCATTTGAAACGGGTCAGGGCATCAAAAGAAAAAGGTAAACAATTAAATCATTGTCTTGAAGCTCTCATTTATAAAAAATCACTTGAAATTTTTAAATTTTTTTTTCATGTGTGAAAAAGAAAAAGTGTGCTAATTTCTTTTTATTTGAAATAGTAAGAGTAAGACTAACACTAAGATTCAAAAGAACTACCAGGTTTTGAAAATTTTCTATATATTTTTTTTCAAATTGAAATTTCCAACGCTTTACCCATTAACAATACAAGTGAGGTCAGCTTTCCGGGATAATCCTGGCATTGGCCCGCTGGCGAGACTGACGAAATGAAAGGAATAACAACCCATTTTTAACACCAGCGGGCCAATCCCTGGATAAAGCCAGCTTTCCTTCAGACTTTCACTTTTTAACATTATTAATGTTTCCCTTATAGATGTGCCTTTGCAAGTTGTTGTCCACAAACCTTTGGATCCAGACTCAGACCAAGCTGTTCTAGAAGCTGTCAAGAATATTGAGGGCATGGGGAAACCTTATCTACTCAAAGTTCCGGCATCGCCTCCTTTAACAAGGCGTCAATACAATGAGGCTATAAAGTACTGGCCTGTAAATTTTCATGAAGACAAGGAGTATGTGTTGAATTTGTATTTTATATTAAACAGATTGCAATATTTCAGTGATGTGTTATTCTCAGCTCAATTGAAATTACAGAAATTTGTTTGAAATACTTTGAGAAATACAATTATTACTAAAATGTAATCTAATTGTATGTGCTTGCCATATCTTTTTTTTTCTTACAAACTTTTGAAAATTAAATAGGACTAATCTTAGTTTATAATTTATAGTGGCATCTAAAAAAAAGCAAATAAAAGTATGTTTTTTCCTGCCGTTCTATTCAGTAAGACTGCACTTATATCATTTTGTTTTGCAGAATTGCTTCAATGGTTTCAGGAAATTATTTTACTGAAGCAGAACATCTTGATATAGAACAGTACATGGGAATGGCACTAAAACTTGCCAACATCGGGAAAGCAAAAGGTCAGGTAAGCGTTTTTACTTTTTTTGGGCATTGTGCCAAAAGGCCCAAAGTTTTATATTGACTAGAATGTTGATCCCTGTAGTTCAGATAAAAATAGACATAAAAATACATTTTGATTGTAGGCCCTCTCTCAAATACTGATATAGGCTGCTATATCATTCTTAAAATGGAACGCACAAAACCTAATCCCATTTTTTGTATCAATGTGTTTTTTGTATATAAGATTTCAAAATGTTGAAAAGAGGGCTAAAATTATTGTCAGTGGTATATATTTAGAATAATTTGCCCTGATTTCAAGATCTTATTTAAAATCTACAAGTATGATTTTGGTATTTTATAGAAAAGTGAGTCATTACATTTTGATGTTTGCACGACTCTGAAAACATTAAACTTTGTATTACAGATTCCTATTGGTGCGGTGATAGTTAATCCTGTCTCTAAGAAAGTTATTGCTGAAGCCTATGATCTTCGTCAAGCTGGCTACCCACTCCAGCACGCAGTGATGGTGGCTGTAGATTTAGTCGCTCACTCACAGGGAGGAGGCATGTGGAACTTTGATGGCAAGTATATGTACTGAACTGGTATTAGAATCCACCTTTATTTTGTTATAAAAAATTTTTATGTCCTTTTCTCTTTTTCCTTTTTTAGAAGCTTTAAAAAAATGTGTGGTCTTAAAGCAAGAGTTGACTTAAACCGTTAAAAAAGTTTTAAAAAAAAAAATGGGGCTGCTGCAATGGTTAAAGTTTAACTAAAGACGCCCTCTAAAGGGTATTAAATGATTATTTAATCCCACATAATTTTGTTTGCCATTATTATTTTTGGGTGAGGGTAAAGTCTAATATAGTGAAAAGCAACAAAGCTTGAGTTACAACCTGCACTTTCATATGTGCTAAAAGCAGCTAATGATTGAAAAGGGTGTGAGAAAAAATGTCTGATTACAGAGTGCTTTGGTTTTTTAAATATTCGGCATTTATGAAATTAATCATGGTGGGACTTTTGAGTTGTTTATTTTTTAGTTTTCAGAAGTTTGAGGTGGAATTAAGAACAATTAAAAAATAAATTAAAGGTTTCCAGTTTGATCGCATTGCTCACAGTATTGTAATTATTATAATAAATTGAAAAGCCTTATATCCAATAAAGCAATAAATTTCCAAACTCTGTAATTGTCTTAAACAAAACATAATTCTTATTTTAAAAAACTGCAGAAATTAAAAAAAAAGATAAGGGAAAAAGATAACATTTAAAGCTCTTATATCTGAAATCACCTTTTCAGACATATGTCTGGGTAATATGTCTGGGTATTTCAGAATTTCAGGCCTCTTATCTCCAACATTACTAATTGCATTCAATTCCAGAAACATTTAATGGGCTGAAGTTTTTGGAGGTGAACTCAATGGATAGCTCGCAAAGCTCATGTGAATATCTTTGTACTGGCTATGACCTCTACGTTACGCAAGAGCCCTGTGTGATGTGAGTATATCAATAATCAACAACAGCATTACAATATTGATATTCGTTATTTGTTCAGTATTGCGTGACATATGCAAACAAACATTTGTAAGGCATGTTCTTTTTGTATACATCATTATAACACAGGGTTATTCACATTTTCCCTAGCGCTATGTTTACGATTATAATAAAACTTTCTGAGCAAAGAATAATAGTTTTCTTCTTGCAAGGGTGAAAGCATTTTTCTTGATGTACACATCAAATTTCAACAAGTTCAAAACAACCCTCTTTAGCTTGTCAAAAACATTTTAAAATAAAAATATACCACCCACCAGTTTAAAAAGTAATTTTAAGCTAACTGTCATCTGCAGGGATTTTTTTCCTTGTCTGTTTTTTACACACCTATTGGAGACTTGCGTTCAATTACCCTAGAACTTGTGGGAAACCAAGACTCAGGTAGAACATTTTTTTCTAAAGCACAAACATGTAGGGTAAACTTCTATTTCAAGAAAAATACTTCTGCATTGCTATCCTATTGTTCTAAAAATGTCTTTTAGTAGATTTTACTTTTTTAAAACTTTCCATACATGATGCAACAGTGTACACATGTATATCTTTAGGCAGGTTTTCTTTTTCATTTTTGCTGTCGATTTGTGATTTAAAGCACTCATAGCTATATTTTTGTTTTTCTCTGTTAAAAAAAATGCTAAACACATTGGTCCTATTTTACGTAAATTACGAGCACTATCAACTACGTTAAAGGTGCATCCTTATTTCTGAGCTAATATATCGGGTCATAAGATAGTTTTTTTTTTATTTTAATGACAAATGGTTCTTACGATGTGCATATAATCAGTGTAGATTATAATTTCTCCACATTGCAAATGAGAGTGTGATTTTATTGCCAAAAAATGGATCAGAAAGGTCTCCTTACCATTATCATCAAAACAAATAAACGGAGGTCACAATATCATGACTATAATTGGTTTGATGAAAGTTTCAAGTGACTCATGTATCGGTTTTCAATCAGCGAATTCACCAAAAGAATCCATATACTCCCCACATTTCTCAATGCAAGCCTCTTGAATTGCTACATAGTTATTTTCTGGACACAATAACATATTGCATGCTTGCTGTACAATATGAACTAATAGATTTACACAATTTTTTTCCTTTCTGTAAAAAAATAGGTGCAGTATGGCACTTGTACATTCCAGGATTGGCCGGGTGTTCTACGGAGCTTCTCACCCAGGTGGGGCTCTCGGATCTTCTTACAAAGTTCACTGCCAGCAAGGGTTCAACCACCACTTCCTTGTGTTCAAAGGATGTTTGCAAGAACAGACAGATAGACTATATGATAATAGATGATGTTTTTCAATGATTTATGATATTATGTTGAAGTCTGAAATTATTAGGTACTTTCCTAGAGTCATTCTCTCTCTCTCCTCTCATGATTCAAGACATAATCAAGAACTATGAACCAATTTTATCACCAAAAAGAGCTTCTCTAGAAATCTCTCTATTTTACAAAAGTGCTGGCTTCTACGTCAGCTGAGTGGCTGAAAACATGGGCTTCTAAGGAGGATGTATTAGACGAAGTCATCAAGTTCAGAATGTTAAGAATATTTAGAAAGTTGTCAAAGTTGGGAGGAGGAAAGCTATGCATATAATTTAGAACTGTTCTTTTTTTGCCAAAGTCTTTTTGCTAATGTACTACAAGAACCAGATGATGAGCTAATGGCAGTTGACGGTACTTATGACAGAGAGCCCACCTCAACTAAAGCTCCAGCACCAGTTCCTTAAGCCCACAGAAGAAGTCAAATCAAACAAAGTATGAAATAAATAACGCCACAACAGACCTGGCTCTCCTCAGAATGAAATTTAACATTATTAAAGAAACAGATGGGGAATTAAGAAAAAAAAAAAAGGAGTAGTAGGTACAGCAAGAAAAAAGTCACAAAAGAGGAGAGAGAGAGCCGCAGCAATGAATACAAAGCTGCAAATTAAAAGATGCAATATGAAGAAGGTAGCCAAGAGAAAGGTGCAAGACATAAATTTGTTGAAAGAACAGTTGATACTGACAGCAGTTGCAAAAGAAAAGGAAAATCTTCAGAATAACGTAACAGCTGAGGACATAAAGTTGAGGTGATCAAAACGGGAAAAAAGAAGTGGAAAAGAGAACCTCGTACACAAAGCACAGACTAAAATATCTAGAAACCAAGGTATGAATGAAGCGAATCTTGAAGTCCAAGAAAGGAATTTGAGAAGAGCAGGGAAGATGGGTGTGATAACGAAAGAGAATGGAGTCTACACCGCAGAGGGGGATTATGCGAGATTGAATAGACAGGATTGGAAGTAGCAACAAGGAAGGAGGTGGCAGTAGCAAAGAGGGAGGGGGGGGGTGGTGTGTGAGGGAAGAAGAATGACAAGCATGTAAACTCAGGCAATTGTATGAGCATAGAGAATAAGGATAGTGAAGAAAAATACTAAAGAAGGCAAAAAAAGTCACTGCGGAAAGGGATAAATAGGGCAGATTGTATTACCGCATAGACTCAGTCAAATGTGCATTCTTTGTGTTACATCGCTGTCACTTGTGAGCAGCAGGCATGGTTATGATAAAGGCACAAATCCATTATAATGTAGATACAATGTACTTGTACTGCACTAGCATTTCATTTTTTTAACTCCTTTTCTTTCTGTCAAAAGGACATTGAAAGGATTTTTCTATGATTTTGTTAGATCTAAGGTGATCTGCAGTATTACACTTATTAGCTTTTGTGTGTTTATCATTTATGCATTGAATTTTTTACATTTTAAGATATTTTCACTGTGAATTCTATATGTAACAAATGAACTGATTGACTGAGCATGTTAGTGTAAAATTTTATTTTTTTTTTACATGGTAATATAGAATAAAATTCTATTTCTAATACAGTTTGAAGTTGCTAAACGCTGAATATCAGAAAAAAAAATGATTTTTTAAAAAGATTTTGCTAGTTGTGATTTGCAGAGCTCCTTAAGTTTCAGCTCTATCCTAAGTCATATAATTACAAAGAAAAAAAAAATTACTACTGTATCACTCTTGTACTGTTGTAGTCTTCTTAGTTACCGTATTGAAATAACATGTGTTATGTCCAAACTTAACCAGCACAAAAAAATGAAGAAAATAAAGTGCTTGCCTGAAACTGTGAAAGGGTTTCAATGTTTCATTACTAGTACTATACTTGTATAAGCTAACATTATAAATGTCATGTTCCTGCGAAATTTATTCATGTTTATTACAAAAGCAGTAATATTTTCATTCTTATGTTCAAAAGAAGACTACCTGACATAAGAAAATCATGTAAATTTTTTAATAAAAGTTTTGAACAACACATTCACAAAAACACATCACATCAAGAAAGATTTATAATATTATAATTTCCAATAGAATGTTGATAAAGTCAAAATCTCAGGACCAAAAGAAAAAAAAGTTAACTTTATGCAAGGATTGACTTTTATTGTAACAAAAAGAAATGAAAATACAAAATTGGATTTCCAAACAGAGTTGATTTTAAACAAGAGTTTTCCTTGAAGTTGTTGGCTTTAAGTGGTCTTCTCTGTATGATTATCAAAGTTAGTCTGGATATTTAAAGATCAACAAGTCTCAGTCACAAAAAAAATTAAAAAAAAAAACTGTTACCAGTAAATAATTTGAACATGTAAATTTTAATGAGTTTCACAAAGACATTAATGGCATGATGCGAGTGATTCACAAAAGTCCTGTGGGCAAACCAGTAGCTTAGCCTTTGTCTTGGTCCTGGTATGTTTTTTCTCTTTTAAAAGTAGTTTCTTGAGGCCATAAATTCGCTCTCTGATGATAAGAAGACAAGAAGTAAAACATGTGAGTGCAAATTAACCTGTGAACATTTGATTCTTAACACTGAACTGAACTGCAGATTGGTTTGCGGAAACTTAACATCTGTCACAAAAAGAAATCTTGTGGATTTTTGTGTCCTCTATTTCAGAGATGCAAGTTTTCCGATTTTTGCAGGAATTCCGATTTTTTAGCAGTTTTCTTTAGCCAAAAAGCAGGAAGTTTTTCAAAACTTAAGACTTAAATTGTTAAAGAAAAACCTCCAAACTTCAACACAATAGAAAATCAAACACTGTTTTTGAGTTGTTCAGCTTTGTAGACCCTAGTATTGTAGTTGTATCTACCTTTTTAGTTGATCTATCAGAGATTCTATAGGGCCAGCTGTTGGTTATCAGTACCAGACAGAACACTTTATAGGGATGTAAAAATTTTCCTGCTTTTTGTGCATAAGGCGCTTGCATCCCTGGACTCTATACAATGTTATTACAGTGGAATCCTGATAAAGTCAATACCCCGCGACCAAAAACATGTGTTGACTATAAGCAAGAGTTGACTTTAACCATTACAAAAAAAAATAAAAAAATTCAAAATTGGACTGTGAAACAGATTTGACTTTAAGCAAGAGTTTCCCTTAAAGGTGTTAACTTTAAATAGATTCCACTGTAGTACTACGATCTGTTTGTACACATTTCAATGGTTATGTTTACATACACATTCAAGAGCACAGAACGTTTTAATTTTAACCTTTAAATAGCGAAATATAGTCAATTATGTTTTGATCTTTTAGCAACTTGTTTCTTGATTGCAATACTAATACATCAAGATTAGAAATTTTGCAAGTAAGTTATTAATGGAGTTTTTTTCGTAACCAAGGTGAATGAGTCGAAAATCGGAAATCCTTACATGAGAAGATACCTTTCAAAATTCTCCTTTTTCCTTGACAATTTTGGGTATTGGAAAGCTCATGAAATAAAGTATGGCCTAGGAATGTTAAAGTAAACATGCGACTCATTTTCTCTGGTCGTAAGAAATGTACATGTAGTTATGTACAAAGCATATTGCATGTATGCACTTCCCAAAAAGTCAATATAAGAAGTTTACAAGATTTGAGTGACTAATAGTAGGCCTCTATTATAATACAATAAGCAGGGGCTTGTTTATTTCAGTAACCTTTTCGTCCCAAAAATTTTCACATGTAACTGGTAAATTACAAAAATAGTTTTGACTCGCCCATTGCACCGAAGATTTATTTGTTTTGTGTTTAAACACAAGTGTAAAACATATCTATGTTTTTATGTTCTTTCCCCTTTTGAAATAGCACTGAACTGCGTTTCTCTGAATGTACCGGAAGTGGCATGATAAAAAAGGACCGCTGTACATTTCAGTTGTGCCATTGACAAGTAGCATTTTGTCACCCCCCCTCCCCCTTTTTTTTTTTACTGTAGAAGGGTCTTCATTTTTTTATCCCCAAGAGAGCACAAAGCATTTCATCCATTTCATCATGAACTATTTTCTCAGTTTGATAAAGAAAGAATTTTTTTGAAACAACAAAATATTTTGCATAGTTTTGAATGCGAACATGATGAACTTGAACTTAAAGAGACATAATCTTGCTCAACGCGGACCAGAAAATTGCCTAAGCCTTAGGGTGCCATTTTAAAAGCTCACATTATATACAACTTGTACATGTATAAATATCAGCCATCATGATAACACAAACCCTACACGGTTTTGTTCATCGACTCGCCCATTGTTTTAAAAGGCTTCTGTTCATAGGTACATGTACATGTACAAGTAATTTTTTTAACACTTTCCCCCTTCTACCTTGTTTTGTAGACATGAAAAAATTTATTGTAATTTGAGGCCTCAATACACTATTTTGTTTATATCGGAAAGGTATTGCTTAACTTCTAAACTATCTACTTCGAGGAATTACAAGAAGGTAATTGCGGGGCTCAGTGGTTTGTGCGTCAGACTCGTGGCCTTGTGGTTGCTCATTCGATTCCCAACCATGAGTCATGTTACTACAGTATTGTCTTAGAAAAGCAATTCATTCACACTTTGTTCAGTCCACTAACTAAACAGGTACTGGCTATAGGCAGTGCTTAAAGTTTGTGTAATGCTAGTATTTTTGCATCTGATAGGCAGCCGTACTGAGGTCTCCTTAAAGTTAAATGAGTAGAATTTGCTCTGGTGTGTTATGGTCTGCCAGTGAAAGAGTGTGAAGTATAAGACTGCCTTTGAGTCTTGACACTGGAAGACTATATGTATAACTTATATATTTTGAAACTTTGAATACGCTACCCACAAAGGAAGAGACAAGCCAGTCTTGGCTGAAAGTTTTGTCCAGCCTCAAGCTGCGGTAATTCTTCTAATCTTTGTATTGCTTCTAGGCTTACATGCAGTCCAACAATCTTTCTTATACATGTACATTGTACATGAATTACATGTAAATGCATCACAATTTAATACGCATCATCCTATAATGGAGACCACCGTAGCTGTGAAGGTTGAAACCATACCAGGACCCTATGTACAATGTACATGTAATAGATATCGCGCTCCAGCAGTGAAACGTATCAGAACAACACAAAACTCGCTCCCCAGATCTTCCCTTTAACGTACATACAGTGGAATCCTGATAAAGTCGAACACCTTGGGACCAAAAACATGTGTTGACTTTAAGCAAGAGTTGACTTAAACCATTACAAAGATATAAAGAAATACAAAATGGGACTGTGAAACAGTGTTTACTTTAAGCAAGAGTTTCCCTTAAAGGTGCTGACTTTAAGTGTACTCCATTGTATTTAGAGCTCTAGATGAGTGATGTGATTACATGTACTTGTAGATAATGTTGATTATTATTCTTTCCCGAGTTCGCATTAAGCCCTGTTGATTATTATTCTTTCCCTAGTTCGCATTAAACCCTGTTGATTATTATTCTTTCCCTAGTTCGCATTAAGCCCTGTTGATTATTATTGTTTCCCTAGTTCGCATTAAGCCCTGTTGATTACTATTCTTTCCCTAGTTCGCATTAAGCCCTGTT
>BMAT01006249.1:35039-49300 GCA_019649035.1 Elysia marginata
AGAGAGAGAGAGAGAGAGAGAGTGTGTGTGTGTGTTTTGAGAAGTTAAATGGAGGCCGGCAACCTTAGACAGAAATCAAAACAAAGAAGAAACATTATTTTAGAAAGAATCTGCTGCAAACAGAACCTTCACATTTTCACACTTTACTATAGTTCTGAGGGTTGTTAACAAAAGACAAAACTGAGAATAGACAGTGACGTCTAGAGTTGGCTTCTGCTTTCATTAATGGTTCACCCATCTTTAACGTGTCAAAGAAATGGCGAATTGATTCTAGTAATAATCATATATTTCTGAAGACGAGTTTGAAAGAGTCAGTTATCGGGAATTTTAATTCTAGAAAACTCCTTTAAAAGTTAATATGTTCCTCTTCCCATATTTTCGACATAAGCTTAATATTCTGCTCACAAAATTTTGATAATCTTACGCAATTTGTACCGATTGGTAGCTCGGAAAAACGCATTGTTCACAATATCGACATCATGTAATGTGAAACCGGCGGTATCCGACGCACTTGGTCTGGTTGCAAGACATAGTTTTGGTGACAGAGAGTTTAGTTTAAAGCTAAAGACTACATTTATTTAACACTCAGACATTATTGTTTGTTGCTTTAAGTTGTAGGCATAACTAGTTATGACAATTTTTAAAATATTCCCCAATTGTCCCCTTCGATAATTTTCTATTGCCTTGTAGACATATAGCATCGTCATCTTCACAACTCTGCTACAGTTACAACTTTGCCGGGTTGGTCCTATATATGTTTGTCACACGCCCAGTTTCAAAGGAAATGATTTTAGTTTTGCATCACAAAAATAAAAATGTTCTTGTAGTCGCCTGGAAAAAATTTCTTCAAAGATATTTTAAAAACTTGATAAAAGACCTTCATTAAGCGACAAGCGCGCAACCTGTAAACATGTATTTAAGGACAGAGTAACTTGTCAAGCATTAAAGTCTACCAAGGAGCAGGATCCCACCAGTCGAACTGGTTTGATGCAAAGATTGCGACCCAAAGATAACTAGAGAGTATTTTAAGCCAAGATGAACGAAAAACAGAATGCATTAACAGCTGTAATTATGACAACCAAGTTTTTATCTCCCACCAAACTTTCAGTCGAAATTCAAACAAAGACGCCGTTTGATATCACTAAAATACTCGCTTTTAGCCACATCCCACAGAGGGAGGGTCGGCATAGTCTAGAACTTGAGTGAAAAGTTAATACAATTGTGACTTTTGGAAAGCGGAAATATTCACATGAATTCGTCCGTAGACGGTCAGTACTTAGTAGAATGAGATGGGTAGAATATTTACACTTGCTTATCATCCTTGACTTTCATTCTGCTGTTTTTACATAGACACCCAGCGCAGCTTGCAATGAGCCATAACGCTGAGTGTCCAAACCGTACAATATCACAATATCTTAGATTACAGCTTGTCCGGTGTTTTATAGATATGGGCTATGGTCTGGTGCTCCAAGATTGCACGCTTTATGGGGAACGCGAGCTCTGATAGATCAAGAGACAAGATTCTTTAGGAGAAGTTAACTAATATTGTGGTTGCAAAAATATACCCACAGAACGCCAAAAAAATTTCAGTCACGACGCGTAAACATCATGACAGATGCCAATATTCAAAATTGGACTAACAAGTTTCTTTTGAGAGTTTGCTGATGTGGATGAAAGTGATTGATGGTACGGACGGCGATAGGCTACTAATCATTACCTGTCACTGCCTTCTTAAGTATTTAATCGAAAACTGTGATACATTTTAAATACTCTAAAATTCTGGACCTGTACTACTAAACAAAATCTAGTTAAGAATTCCATTAAAATGTTTAGTTATAAATTCTAACTTAGTTACGTTCTTTCATCAAACTTTTTGTACGAAAGAAGTTAAATTATATACTTACCATAAGATATTTTTTCAGTCAATGATCATGCCTCTTATAGAGATATAATCATGCTTAAGCTTCTTTCTAGTTCTTTATTCCCTATGAGTTTTGTGGAGATTCTCATGAATAGAGGAACGTTGTTTGCCTTTTAGAAAAGCGACACATTTTTTACAGAGAAGAATCATAAAAGCTCACGCCAGGTGCATTGCACTAAGCCGCTTAATAGAAACTGTATCTTAGAAACCTGAAGAAAAACTTTACATTGGATCGAATCTTTTTTTGTGTGTCAGTTTAATGATATAGACTTTTATCTTTTCCAGTCTATCTTGTTTGATAGGGAAAAGTTAAAATGATTCTAAGAGGTTGAGATTGTCTTGTTATGAATAAATTATTTAATCTACCATCCCATCAACTGTAATGCGAATAGTTTAGTTTACAGGGCGGAATAATCTGAATGACTTTTCAAATTAAGAAACTTACCTACTAATTCCCGTTCCTAGGTAGGTAAACCTACCGAACTTTCGTAGCCCTAACAAGCGCAAAAAGAAATGATGAGACTGCAGTGACGGCTTTCAGTCGCTTACCTATCTTTTTGAAGACGCGGACTGTCTTTTTTATAAGGGAACTGCGTCGCGGCTGCGATTCTTATGTAAACTATGGACTGTAAATATACAAAGAACAGATAGCTTGAACAAACGGCCTAGGCAAGTAAAATATCCGGAATTGGCAGTGATTTGGCTCTTTGTATTTGAAAAAGTTAAGACCTAATCAAACTGCTACTTTGTCAGTAGCCCAGCCACGTGTCCAAAATGTAATTGAAAAAAAAAATTGCCAGCTCTTTGCTTCTAAAGTGCAACTAGTGGGCGGTAAGCTTCCCCTTAACCGAGCCTATGCAATAGAAACATTTTGAAAACTTAATGTTTAATATTACATCTTTATGTAACTTCGATAAGTATAGAGTTAAAACTAAGTACACGTCATGATAGTCAGTTAGAAAACTTTCTTCAGTCACGATATTTACACATAACAGCAGGTGCGAATATCTGCGTCGGACTTCCAAATACTATCTGAGTAAGGCTAATAAAAGCTTGAGACTAGACTTAGAAATTTCCAGGATTCTTTAAGAGCAAATAAAACTACATTGTGGGTGTAAAAGTATATATACACATAACACGTGAGAAGAATTTCAGTCACGACTCGTAAACATAATACAAGATGCGAATATTCAAAATTGGACCAAAATTTTTTTTTAAGAAAGCCCGAATGAACGCCTGGACGTAGACTTACTAAATTTTCAGAATACTTTTGGGGCGAATTCACTAAGATTCTGTGAAAGTACCGGTAATTAATTTTTGTATCTTATCGCAATTGGCAATAATAATCACACAGTTGTCGATTCAATGCCGCTTATTAAGCAAGTAAATAAGTTTATTAAATGGTTTTGCTCCATGTGTGTCATGGACCTTCGATCATAAACTTTTTACTTGAAAAAAGAGGTGTGAAAATAGTTCTATTTTACAATTAAATATGAACAAAATTAGCGTTTTTGACCGTAGTTTTCATACAACTATTTTTCTTTTGTTTCTAGATTTCATAAGAGGTGGTAAACTTAATGGGAGTGTCTGTCAAAATTCTTTTAAAATTTTAATTCTTTCAAACTTTGATGATTGGCTTTTGATTTTAAATTGCTAAAACAGGATTTAAGGCTTTATAAGACCTAGATTTTAAACATATTTAAATAGTCTCTATATAGTATTAATAACGTGACAGAGAATGGAGAGAAAGGATAATAGGTGTGTTGGAATAGAAAGAGGCTGAAAACAAGAGATGAGAGGGAGTGAGAAGCAAAAAGATGGAAAGGAAGTGATAGGAAGAGAGAAGAAAAAGAGAGAGATGTTTAAATTAAAATGTAATTTATAACGCTTCTAGACCTCATTTGAAAACCACAAGAATAGTTGAAGTTGAAGCTTGGACGCTTAATGAAAAGTACACAAAAGAGAGAGAGAGAGAAAGAGAGAAAGGAAGAAAGAGAGAGAGAAAGAGGGAGAGGAAGAAAGAGAGAGAGAGAGAGAGAGAGAGNNNNGAGAAAAAAGAGAGAGAGAGAGAGTGAGAGAGAGAGAGAGAGAGATACATCCTTTACACAATTATTACATGAGTAAGATTAACTGTATGTTTTACCACTTCATCTTAATTTTTTTTAAATTATACACAAACCTACACCGCGCAAATTAAAGAAAAAATGTAGTGCTGTATTGTGGAAATTAATAGGCCTACCCTTAGGAGCTTTACTGCAAGACATTTCCTCAATTTATTTATAGTTCTACAAAAACAAAAAAAAACTGCCTGGGCCATGTATGTTCTTTACAAGATTAATGCAGAGCAATCTTTGATGTCAATAACTAATATCTGACTCTTAATTGCTTTCAAAGCAATAAGTACATATCATTACATAATTTTCACGAAATGTTTTTCTGACAAGTTATAGGAACTTTAGTCTCTGCAACTGATATTTAAAAAAAACACAAACAACTATGATATTATATTTTGACTCACAGTTTCGACTATAATATAATGGGCGCACAAATTTATTAGAACATTGCTCATACAGAAAGTGGTTTAGTTGGGCATTTTGAAGCAGATGCAAGTACATAATGAAGTAGGCAACGTTAAAAGTAGGGTCTAGATCTAGTTTGGTTTCGGGTGAGGCCTGCTAACTTTGAGCGTTTGCTTACCGAAGGATTAACTAAGCTAAAACAGTCTGACATCGTGACGATGTTCATGAGGTACGTGTCTCACTTTCCGTTTTGTTCTCATTATCCGGGCTTCAACCGTTTTCCCGAAACGCGTAATCTATTTGCAATGGGAAGGGTTTTGGGTGCATGCTATAACTAACACATTACAAACGAGAGGCCTAGACCTTAATCTTTTTTTTTGTAAATCTCCTTAGACTGTTAGATTTAAACAACGAACTTCGGACAGTTTCAATATTTTATTTGGAAACACCGCACAACTTGATAGTTCATGAAAGATCCTCTCATCAGTTATTTCTCACGAATTAGGCCGTTTGGTATATTGGACCTTTTGAGACTCGCTTAACTATGGCCGGAATAAATAAAGGAGCGTAGTGGCGACATGGTTTAAGCTATGTTTCTCTAAGTGGCAAGGCGGTGGGTGCCGAAGCATCTCTAAGTCGAAGGTTCGGGTCATACTAAGGGCAGACGTTTCGGGCATTTCCACTCAAAAGCCTACTTCTCTCCAAGCTAATTTCATACCTTTACAATATTTCAACCATTTAACTATGACCGCTTGTTCTTTGAATATTTTTTTACATTTCGCTTGCTCTGAACCTTAGAACCTTAGGAGTCTAACTATTCAAAATTTGACACATTTGATTTTTTCAGGTAGGAAAGGAATTCACGAAAAGTTGAGGAAGAAAGACACGGGAAAAGAGGATGAATTGTTGTCATTTTTAACAGAACTGAGACAAAAGTAAGGATTACAACATACAATTGGACTATAGTTTTTTTCTCATATACTGCCTTTAAATGGAGCCAAGAATCTGTGATCGAGCTATCTTAAGAGAAATTCCTTTTGACATCTGAAAACACGGGTTTTAGAGGTGACAAATGTTGAAAAGAATTCGGGTGTTGTTGTTTTTTTATTGTTCTTATATTCGATTTACACATTGATGGTTGTATGAATTGAGCAATCAGAGGGTATCATCTCTAGAGCCTCTGTCAGCTTAGACAGGTTTTTTTTGGTTCATTGAAAACATCCCTCATCAGATCTATTGGTGAGCATGGCAACTGTATACGGTGCCATCTGTTCAAGAGACAATCTATCTATGTATTGAAAAGTTTCACAGACGAGGAACTTAACTTATTTGGTTTGCCGATGGATGTGAAAAATTTCCAATCGCCGAGTCTTACCTAAAGACGAACGCTAGGCGATCCAATTCAATTGATCAAAATTTGTTCATAAACATAACAATTTAAAGGCATCAGTTTTTTACGTATTCTAATATTTACCAGTGAATGTGAATACAAAATGTTTTCAAGAGATGTAAGCAAATACCATTGATCACTGCACTGGTTTGTCCAGAGAAATTTTAACTAGAATGACTTACAATAAATTATGAGACTAAGAGTGTGTCATCCCTAAATAGGTTTACAATTTTGTTGATCGTCAATTGATGTCTATTAAATATGATTTTGATAAATTCTTATTTCTAGGATTTTTCCGGCTTTCAAAACGCAAGTCCTATATTGCTTTTGTAATAATATGATTATATGATATGATATAATTGTTTTCAGTTAGGTGAAAGTATTAGGCTATTTTCTGTTTAAATTACTTTTTTTTTCTTTTAGTAACAATAAACCGATTTGTAAATACAGTAGGCCTACAGTTGTAACAAGGAGTAAGAATATATAAGCGCCTTATTTGTAATGAGCATTATCTTATTTTGTTCTGTTTTCATGAAGTAATCTTTCCTATATGTAATGTTATTTCTTTAAATAGCTTTGTAGGAACTGATGAACAACTGTAACTTTATTAACTTCCATCATGATTCCTAGCGAACGTATTCGGCGTTGTAATCCGTGGCTAAACTGGAGAGACAGTATTAATATAATATGGAACTGAGATCAGAAATGGATATAACGAGCAAAAGCGAAGTACGTAAAATAGGCATAGAAAAAAGAGAGTAGATAAGGTAAAGAAATAATATTATAATAGCAAAACTAAGAGGGTTAAAAAAGAACAAACATTAAGTTTTATTAACTCTTTTATTTATGATATTGTCTGAATTATTATTGCACTTCCTGTTTCTCATCTTTCCCAGTTATGTCCTATAATTGATTTTTTTTATTTTTTTTTAAAATTTGCACATGTATTTGCTTCGGCCGTCAACGAGATTCGATGCAATCCTGGCGATTTTTATAAAACTAGACACTACGTATGCAGTTCCACCCCGTTGCACTTTTTTGTATAGCATTAAGAACAATAGTAGGCATACTGACCAGCCTTTGTAATGTTCATGCTTTTATATATATATTATGATTGTGACGAGCTAATTAGACACGGCTTGTTCAAACGAAATTTTTTACTTGTTCAAAGAATCCTAGAAATTCGCATCAGGAAGAATGCGGCTCAATACATAGCGTGAGTTTCGGAATGTTGAAAATTAGCTCAAGCATCTTTCTTTGCCTCTTCCAGTTCCACCAGTAACTACCGGCTCTGTGGCCTCGCGGTAAAGACACTCGCTCAGAGATCGGGAGGTACGGGTTCGATCCCCGGCCGAGTCAAACCAAAGACATTAAAATTGGTATTAGAAGCTGATCCGCCTGGTGTCTGGCATTATGGATTTAGTGCTAAGTCTGGTCGGTCCGGTGTCAAGATAATGTGACTGGGTGTGGTGTATGCAGCGCTCCTTACATCACAGTGTGGCAGCACGCTTACAATTGTCCCAAGCGCCGTCTCTGATATAACCTTGTAGTTGAAAACCAATCCACCAGTCACCATAATTATGTATTTTGACGTGTTAAAGAAACTTATACCACAAACTCTCTTTCTGCATAAAAACCTTTTCATCCCGATTAAACTATCCATATTTGACCTCGAGCGAATGACAACTATTTCAAGATCTTATCTGGCCGCCGAGGCGGTTGGTAACATATTTGTATTGTATAGTTTTGTCTCAGGTCTGGCTATAATTCCAAAGAGAAGTAGTGAGAAAAGATTTGTAAGACGTGTTCTTATACATTGAAAACCACACACATACATATATGTATACATACATATTCACACCCACCATTACATACATATACACATACATACATGCACACAAATAGAAGCAGCAGCAGCAAAAGCAAATTAAAAAAGCAAGAAGAATCTTGTCATAGTTGTGAACGTTTCCTTTCACTCAATGTGTCAGGCTCACTGCAAATGCAAAGCTTTTATATACAGTAAACCTCCTGCAAAAAAATAGAATTTATCAACAGCTCTTATTGCCCAATAAAAGAAATTATATTAATTTATGAGTGGTATATCAGAGGCATATTTAAGATTCTTTTATTTAAAAAAAAGCAACAATAGATGCCTCATTATCATTCAAGCCATCGGCGCATCTGCTTGACTAAATTCAATAGAAAATTTTAAAAATTGATAACGACATTTCCTGAACAGGGATCAAACAGTTCACTAAGCAAAAATTTGATTGAAAAAATTTTTCCGATATTTAAACGTTTTCAGACATGCTGATGCAATACTTGCATTTGTGGGGTTTTAAAATGAATAAAATAGAAAAGGCAGATAGTTTTACTGCAGTCAAAGTTTTCAAACGAGCATGCCATGTTTTTGTTATTTGAGAAGAATCACCGCAGTGGCTCAGCATCTTGACAAAAGTTGTTTTGAAGTTTTTATACTGGAAGCAACTAGTTTGCCTTTTCCCTACATTCCCAGGCCCTGTCCATAATTCAAAAACACATCATCGTAATTTTTAAAAATTTAAAGAAATGCCTATCTGCTATATGCCATAAAAGCACTGATTTTAGAAGTACTGTGCTGTTTTAATGTGGAAAAAACATTAATAACACCGTTTTTTGTTACAGATGGACTCTTTGGATCTCATTTATATTTCCCCTTAAGTTTTCTTAGGTATCTTTAATCTTAGAGCGCTTGTTCCAGACATTTTGGTTTCACTAACTGCGCGTCTTGTTTTGACACTACGTTTCTAATTCTGGATGATTGAAATACAGTATGAAGATGAAGTAGTGTTGTTAAAACTTTTTGGCATTAGATCGACTGCTTCCATTTTCATCGTTCTTTTTCCATTTTCATCGTTCTTTACATTGTATCGTGTCCCCTCTGTTTAATTGAACAAAATTGCTTCCCTAATAGTTTTGTATCCCGAATATAGTTAAAAACTACTGCTAGAAAGGTCGTCACACAACAATCTTTCTGAGTTAAAAAGAAACGATTAATATTATTTGTTCGTTACTTTTTCTACAACGAAAAAAGTGATGGCAGCGTAAGTGCAATCTTCTACCAGAACCAGCGTTCTGTCTTTATCTCGAAACTTACGAAACAGCAGCCATGTTGCACAAAAGCCTCCAGAGCGTCTATACAGACTGTTTATTTCTAAGCCCCGAGTCAAGACTTAAGTCTTAGGCAACTTCTATTCTACTAAATTGTCCTAGAATCGGATTATCTAACAAATGACCTTAGAGTTAGACGCTCGCTTCTGTCCCACGGGATGACCAGAGTTAACTCATCAGTGACCAAAGCCTGGGACATATAAAACCCGGTGTTCGGGCAGTCGCTTCCTTATCTTCATTGTGTCCACGTCTCTAGCTTATCCCATCATGCTTGCTCTGTTATGCCTCGCTCTGGTCGCAGGGACCATGGCGCAAGTGCCCGTTACTTGCCGTGAGTATGAAAAAATAAACTTTTTGGGTGATTGTATAGAAAAGGGGGTTGCTTTTCTGAAGAATATTGTATGGGGGGAGATTTTTTTTTTATCTCTGGACAACTCATAGCCCTTCACAAGTTTTTTTTATTAAGACGACCTCTGAGGTTCTGTACCAACAATCAGTATAGCTCCTCTAAAAGAACAGGGAAAGGACCGTGTAAGCCACCAAAATGCCAAACTGAGCTTTTTGTGCCACCATTTTAATTCATTGGACTTGAGTTATGTCTCGGGAAGGTCTGTGACGTACAAAACAATAAAAATCGTTACCGCTGACCATAACTTATTTATTATGTGTATTAAGTCCAAATTACAAACTAATGAAAAGGTAGAAGAGGTAGNNNNAGAGAGAGAGAGAGAGAGAGAGAGAGAGAGAGAGAGATATTAAACAGTAGTTCTTCTCTTTAGATTCACAATGATTGCTATAAATGATTGAAACCCCTTTAAGCATGAATGTTTAAATGGCAGAAAATGGCTAACTTAACTAGTGCTCTGCTCTTAAGCACACATGGCATCCACTAATAAAGTCGTGTTTGCTCATTTTGTGTTTTTCGTTTGTTCTTTTATTTTCAGCTGGTCCTAAACAATTCGAAGGACGCTTTAGAAGGGTAAGCCAAACGTATGTTAGAGACGAAGTCAGTAAATTCGTTCGTAGAACTTTAATTTTATCTAGTCTTATATCGAACAAAGTCAAACATTTGTTAGATTGCTAAGCTGCAGTCCTTTTAAATGAATGTATTATATAAAATCTGGTTCTAGACCCATGCACCTTAAACAAGGAGAAAATGATTTCATGACGAAACCATACCATTCAAAGGAGTTCGATCAGCCTAGACTCAAAAATATATTAGATATTAAGAAAATTTCATGCAATAATGAGAATGTTCATGTCAGTGAGAAACATTTTTTGCAAACTCTCTCATCCATCTACAAAACGTATGACATTTTCAGCGTTAAAATATAGTTTTGTTTATCTAAACTTAAAGAAAAATAAAGTAAAACAAAATAGAAAAAAGAGCAACAACAGACAAAACAAAGATGTAACCGAAGCTATGTATAAAATCCATCAATCAAGCCTACATTAACCACCGGCTTGGTTTCGTTGATCCTTTAATCGTGCTATCTCTTTTATATTGTGAGATGCGTACAATGTTAAGGGTGTCTCGACAAACATATGTGAGACTAATTGCTTACTTAAATCTTTATATTTCCGCGCATAAAGCCACCCTTTAGAGTCGAGGCAGATCAGGGGTCGTAACCCAATATCAACCCACGGAACTCGTCTTCTTTTTTCCCTCGCGTTGCAGGCCTTGGCCTTCACCTAATAATCTAATACATCGGCGTGGAAAGAATATTAACAAAGTGTTTGATGGCTGTCAACTTTTCATTTGATGCAAAAGCCTTATTGAAAATTGATGGTGCCAAGGATGTCTGTAGTAGAATATGTTTAATATGCTCCTTAAATATGCTCCTTAATGAAACAAAGAGGAACATTATTGTAGGCTGACCATCCGATTGTACCCGGTATCTATTATAGAACATCGCAAAAACTACCGGTACCAAATCAGTCAACTTCGATAGCTTTCCATCGTGCAAAAAATACCATGGTTAGCCGAATCGGAATGACGGCATCGGGTGGTCAAATGTGTGGAAGGAAGCTGGCCTGGGTTGAGTTCACTAACCGAGCTTTAGGTCATTTTGAAAAAAAAATGTAAAAAAAAGGCAAATGAAATTTCGGAAAAAAAATAAAATTTCGAAAAATAACTTACCGATATCATAAAGGAAAGCAATACATAATTATACCAATCATTAAAAGACCAATTTATCCATCCACGAAGATATCAGTCTTGAATTAAGGTACTCTTCAAGTTTCTTTTGTTTAAAATTTGAAACGGTAAAGCGGCAAGTTGGTGAACTCATTCCTGCTTTGCTTACCCTCCATCTACCCGACATGTTTGGTGCGTGCCCGACCTGGGCTGCTGCAGTATGAGCGAGATCAGGGCGGCCGTGGGATGGTCAGAGGCTTCATAGCTTACGACGAGACCCAGAGGAGAATTCGCGTCATTGAAGAGCAACGGGAACAGAAAGAAGACTCCGCCTATGAATATCTCGTCATCTACGAGCAGGTGTGTACACATTTATAATTTCTTCTATGTTTCATAAGCTTAGAAACCCGTATAAAACTTGCGCACGTTTTACTGCTAAATTACATAGAATCGGAACTCAATAATGTTGAGAGAAACCAGTTTAAACCATATATTTGAGTTGTTTTCTTTTCTCCATTTTATATGCACCAATCAGTTTTGAAAGTAAAGAATAATTGAATGCATTGTGCAGCTTTCATTCCGGAAAAACCCGATAATGGCAATTTACATTTTTTTTCAAAGTCATAACATTACAACTTGGTAGAATAACGTGAGTGTTTGGTTATTCCTATCGTCTTTAAATCATAACGTGTTTTGTTTTCTAAACGTGATCAGAATCTAGAGTACCGTGTAGACCTCCATACGAGGAAGTGCAACACCACGCAGCCACGCGAACGCTTCAGGCCTATTGGTGTTCCCCCTGAAGCCAAGTTCATGTTTGAGGGTGTGATAGGCGCCGCAGGAGTTGCCGGAGAGACAGTCACTGTGGCAGGATTTGCAGGCCAGTTCGAAGGAAGTAAGAACTTGAGCGAACAACTTTAACTAAAGTATAGAGTTAAGAGTGTTTTTATATAGCGCTTATCCTCTAATGTGCTCTAAGCGCTTTGCTTATCCACTAATGTGCTCTAAGCGCTGTACATGGGTTCCCCAACAGGCCATTCCATACCAAAGTAACTTCTGAACGCACAGAGGAGCAGCTAGTTAAGCGCATCACTCCAGCATTCTAACAAGATCTTTCATTGTCTATAGTCGGGTACTCGTTTAACGCATGAGTGAGGCGAAGAAATGTGTGTACCTAGCCTTTCTCAAGGACTAAACGTCGACTTGCCGAAAGCACAGCTCGAACCCCGGACCTCTCGATCCGAAAGGCGAGCGTCGACCACTAGACCACGACGCCACACTGCTACACTTGCCTTTGAAAGTCTGGATTAATGCTCAAAGAAAAATTCTTTTATATTAAGTGCACTTGATGCGGAGTAATTCTTGCGCGAAACTTTCGCCACAAAAAAAACTTTAGTCAAATTTCCATTCCCTAACAATGGTCCGTTGAACGTTTTGGGGCTTGGCGCGCTATAGTTTTTCTTTGATGTAAATATTTTCAAATGTGGAGTACTGAAGTGCCAGATTTTCACTACATTTGGAAAAGCCAAAAAAAAAAAAAAAGGATGGAAAAATTATTTTTCATACGCTTGTAGTGAGACGTTCTCGCTAACAGGTCATCGGGCCCAAATATCAACAAACTTGTGCGCAGGTATCACTTTGATCTATCTCTTCCAATTCTTGGTATGACTTAGAACATAAGCAATTTGAAAGATATTTGAGTAAATGGTCTGCCCTTTACACGCTAGTGTTAAACATACGGGGTCAGAGGTGAGTTAAATTTTGGGTAACAGGCCTGGGTTTAGACCGTCTCGGCTTATATAACCTTTCTGCACATTTATCAAATTCAGTCAAATTATGCGCATCCATGATTTATTTTTCTAATGAGGCAATTTTCAAATGAAAGAATTGAGATGATGAAAAATAACAGAACTTGTTATTGCAGCTGCATTTGAGTATAAAAATATGTTTTAATTATTTGGCATGTATATTATTGTACATAATGTCAATAAACATAATTCTCCAACGAAAAATCCTAAACTATAACCAAAATGTTAGAGCTTATCGTGTCTTCATTTGCAGTGTTTGTTTAAAGCACTTAATCTTATGACTAACGAAGAAAACTATCGTTTCCTTCATTTCTCAAGACGACTATGAAGTCACTGTGACTTACCCCAACTGTTTCCCTGTCACCCACGGCTTCAAAGGAAAAGATGGACACCAAGACTTAACAACGTAAGATCGTTTTTGCTTACGTCTTTCATTTAATCATAATTTGAATTTGGTACATTTTGAGTAGGCCAACTCTGAAATGCTAGATTTAAAAGATGTGACCTCAGTTCATTACTATTAATTCAATTTATATTGAAGCTTTAGCCAAACCAGTGACCCTTTCTTTAAACAAAATACCTTTACTCCGAAAGTCTTCATTTCGGCTCAAATTTTTATACAATGCTTATAAATTGCAAAATTCTTGTCTTGTTACAGTAAAGACCTCCTTAAATATATGGGGATAAAATTACAAAATAAAAGATGAAAGGCAAACAGATACCCATTGCCCTCTTTACGCTAGTAAAAGGATTAAGTGAACGTTCCATAGTATTTATTAAATACTAAGCCCAGTTGAGAAATTGTCAATATCAGACTTTGGTTTAACCCAAGAGTAAAACGTCCAAACTGCAAATGCAATACCGGTACATTTGTGGTGCATTGTATAGCCTTGTCCTTGAAGTAAAAGTAAAGTAAAGAGTGTTTTTACAAAGCACGAAATCCGCTCAATGCTTTAAGCGCTTTAAATGGGTCCCCCGACAGGCCATAACGAACCAACTAAGTCTCTGAACTCAGAGAGCAGCAGATATTACAGCGCTTTACTCTAGCATACGGACAGTATCTTTGACAGCCGATAGGCGGGTACTCATTTAACGCCAGAGTGCGCGAAAAATTTTATGTAAATAGTCTTTCTCAAGGCCTAAATGTCGAACTGCCAAACGCACGGCTCGAACACCGGACCTCGCTGTCGGAAAGCCGAGCGTCTATCACTAGACCACGGCACATCACCCATTTACCTAACCCATACAAACTCCTCATAAGAGCATTTCTTGTAACTTAAAACTCTATGACTGTCTTGCGCAAGGCGATAGTTAGTTGAATGCAAATTTTAATATT
>BMAT01006249.1:49330-68603 GCA_019649035.1 Elysia marginata
GTTCCGATATAAAGAGAACGACATAACCTATCAATTTTTTGCACTTGTCTACGTTGATTTCTTCTAAATGGCCTTGAACTTGAATGTGACGACCGCCTCGGTTTCAAAACATGCTCAAACTTGGGACATCGAGTAAACAAAATCTCCTTTCAGAAGAGCGCTATGTTTGTCACTATTGCTATGTTACTATGCTAAACTTCACACGAGCATTTAAAGTATAACTAGAACTAGACTGATAATAAAAAAATACGAGTTTAAACTTATGGTCCACAACGCCTTTGGCATCCACGAAAGTCACTGTTTTGTTTTCCTTTTCAGCTTTTATGACCTACAGAACGGAATTTCTGATCCTGAGCTGTTTTTGCCACCAAGGGAATGTTCTGTGCCCAACTAAAAAGACAAAGAGAATATTAGATTTTTTTTTTCTATTTCTTGTTCTTTGATTTTCATGATGTCACCAAACATTGCCATTTTTACTGTGAGAAGTCATTTTCGTCGTAAAACTAGATACTATTTAAAATAAAATTAATGTTATACCAACCACATGTGTTTGTGCCTTTTTTTCCTTCCTTCACGATTCATGTACTGTGTAACTTGGTTTAACACTTATATGTAACACTTATTTAGCATGAAACTTTATATTTCTCGAGCACTAAATGGTCCAATGTGCTAATTTGGGTTAAGCTTTTATTATTTAACAGTAGAAAATTCAAAGATTTTGTTTCGTAAGTATACTCTAAAGCTGGCAACGGAAAAAGATAGATTACGAAATTTAATGCTAAAATTTTCCAGGGCCAGCTATTCAGAAATTGATGGATGATAGATTAACAGAATATGTTTTGTTGCTTCACATACTTAAAAAAAGAAAACGCAAACAAATACAATATGCACTGAAAAAGGAGTATTTTTTACTCCTAATAAAATAGTTTACAGTCCCGATAATAAATTTAGAATTAGCCGTAAACCACCAACCCCATTGTTCAACCTCAGTGAAACTATTGTTGAGCAGTTCTACAAAATACTCGAGCTGTTCGATAATTTTAGCAAGTATATCGATATAATTATTTAGGCCTATAGAACATTATTTTGCAACCGGTATAATTTTTTGCGGGAAGGCAAATCGCGAAGACCTGAAAAATGAACGAGTGTAAATCTTCTCACAGCAGTAACATCAACTTTTACTTTACACTTCTAAATACTGCTGGTGCCGCTGATACGACTACCTCTACCATTAGTCAGCTGGGACTTGTATAACTTTTACTTTCAAAAAATTATTTCTTTTATTACTCAATCTATCTACCTGCATCCTTTAATGCTGCTTGTGATTCTGCTGTGAGTGAATCAAAATGCAGCGACGTGCTCACTTGTTATGTGCATTAACTACCCAATCCAATTCAGTTATTTAAAGCTGCAGTCTCTTGCTCCTTTAAATGGGCCAAAATAATGCTTTTGCCTGGTTGTGATAACCATAAGAATCGCCCTCTTTCTCCATTCTTGCTCCAAGACTAGTGGTATCGGTTTGTATGTCTTCCTTCCAGTTCGACAAAGAGAGAGGTTTCATGGTTCTGGGTAAAATGGCGTACGACGAGGATAACAGGAGGATCAGTGAATTCGAAGATGAGACCATCAACAAGACAAGAGCCTACTACTTCAAAGTCAAGCTTTACAATGAGGTAATAGAAAATTGTTGCTTCGCTTGTATTACATGTATTACCATGATAATGTGTTAGCGAGAGAGGGAGAGAGACAGAGACAGAGAGAGAGAGAGAGACAGACAGACAGATTGAAGTATTGAGATACTGAGATAGAGGTCAAAGATAGAGAAAGAGAGAAAGGCGGTGGATAGGGAGATGGATAGGGAGATAATAATGGAGTAGTCGGAATTTAGCACTATTTTTAATGAGTGAAAAAAAAAACAACCTCAAATTACGTAAAATGTTAAGCACGGTGTGCCTTATTATTATTATGTTAAGCATCAACAAAATCGTTGTAGACAAACTACACAGATTGTCGCAAAGTACTAGTACACGGCCGGCCACGCCCATCCCGAGTGTATATCATCGTAGGTTTAGTGAGCTAGTCTAGACCCCAAGTAAAAAACAACAAAGGCAACAACAAAACTTGCACACTTTGGACCGTTTGGAAAGTGAAACATTGATATGTGCAGATAGCTAAGTATTAATATTATATTACATTGTCGCCGAAAAAAAATCTTTTGTTTCTAAAACGCAATCTTCTTTTCAGAGGTATCGCGGGGAGCGTGTGCTCTTACACCTTAACGCACATTTTAGCTAACGTTTGTTCTGTACAATGTCTGTGGTTTTGATGTAAATTGCATCCAACTTTGCTTTTTTCTAGTAATGAAATACATGTAGACCTATAAGTATAATAACGTGGAGATCCATCTTTTTGGGTTCAATTAAGTCTCTAACTCTAAGCCAGGCAAAGTTAATGTTATTGTGAAGAGATTAATTTTGTCATCTAGATTTCGTAAAATTTCACAGATATTCGGTTGATTAATATTACTATTACATGCATACATCATTGCATTTATATCATAAGAAATATTTATTACAGGCCATATTCTTCTATAATCCTGTGTAGAACAAAGAGTACACCCTTGATTTGAAGACCAGGAAGTGCAATATAACGGCCCCACGCAGCCCATGGCATCCGTACGGCGTGCCCCCTGATGCCCAGTTCAGGGCCGAGGCAGTGGTCGGAGCAGCAGGCGTGCCCGGGGAATCTGTGACCGTTGCAGACTTTGCACACCAGACAACAGACGGTAAGGAAGCTCATTAGTGCCTCTTTCTGAATCTAGAGGCAACTCCCCCTCCCCCCATGAGATTCACGGTTTCTTTATTGCAGTTCCTCCTAAGCCTAATTGTACAGTTAAGTCTTCTCAAGGCAAGAAGCCTATGTAATGTGCAATGGAAACCTCTTAATTTCAAATCGGTACAGAAAATGGAATGGGGAAAAACTTTAAATTCAAGGAATCATGTTCATTTTATTCAGAATATTTCTGCTCCATTAAAAAAAACCCTCTTTGTCATCCGTTTCTTTTTCATATATGCACACGGGCAATGGCTCTGTAAACCAAAGATATGTATGTGTGGCTCTAAGTATGGCAACTCAGATCAGGGTGTGTTTACCATAAATCTCACGTTACTTTCACGCTTTGAATAAGTGGAACTGCTAAACAACAAAATAAAAACCCTATTTTAGTTTTGTCCCAATAGGAACGGCTCTACATGAGAATTGACCAATCTTTAGTTTTGAATTACGAATTGAACGGCAGACATAAAGAAAAAACACCATCTCCGCCAAAGATGTTAGATTGCCTTTACTTCTACGAGACTTTTTTACTTCAACAGAATTCGATTTTGGAGGTTTCCGCTGTATATAGAAGATCTATTGAATTCACGCATCGGTCGGGTCTAAGTAGGCATAAACGTAATTTCTTATAGTTATAGGCGTTTTGTTAAGAAAAACAGGTATTGGATTCCCTCTAAAGCAACGTGCAGTGGACTCACTTAGATAGCAAGATTAATCCTTTGATGGCACAGTGTAATGTAGGCTTCCTTCTTCGACCACTAACTGACCATTCATGACGGTTACATAAAAGTTAAGTGTTGTAATCAAGGCCTGGCTGCCAATAAGCCAGGTCTTATCTACGCACTCTGCATTCTAATCATTCAATTGCTTACGCGTTCCTAGATCATGTCGAACTTGTCAATTTAACTTTAAATTAAAGCTTCTTTTCCTATGCTACATAATTTTACTTGGCATTAGTTTGATTTTATAGCCTGAAAAATTATTTTCTCTTACATCATAGGCTACCGCTGTAAAAAAAAATACAAGAAAAGATAGAAAGGCGAGAGAAAGAGACAAATTCATATACATAAAGAGAGAGAAAAAGAAGAAGAGGAAGAAGAAGAAGAAGAAGAAGAAGAAGAAGAAGAAGAAGAAGAAGAAGAAGAAGAATAGGGAAGAAGAAGAAGAAGAAGAAGAACAAATGATGTGTTTACATGCTAATAGAATAAATCAGTTTTCACATGATTCACAAAGTATTCTTGTTAACAATAGAACATGTATAGACATCTTAACAAATTTTCCATTTAAATGAAATATTCGCATGTGAAACGTAGCCTATCAGCAGATTATTTTGTTAGACAAGGTCAACGAACTAAGTTTTCATTCTTCAATGCTATTGAACTTTAAGTTTTCGTTGATCAATGCAATTGAACTATTTATAAGTTTTCGTTGATCAATGCAATTGAACTATAAGTTTTCGTTGATCAATGCAATTGAACTATAAGTTTTCGTTGATCAATGCAATTGAACTTTAAGGCTTCGTTGATCAATGCAATTGAACTATTTATAAGTTTTCGTTGATGAATGCAATTGAACTATAAGTTTACGTTGATCAATGCAATTGAACTATTTATAAGTTTTCGTTGATCAATGCAATTGAACTTTAAGTTTTCGTTGATCAATGCAATTGAACTATAAATTTTCGTTGATCAATGCAATTGAACTATAAGTTTTCGTTGATCAATGCAATTGAACTATTTATGAGTTTTCGTTGATCAATGCAATTCAACTCTAAGTTTTCGTTGATTAATGCAATTGAACTATAAGTTTTCGTTGATCAATGCAATTGAACTATAAGTTTTCGTTGATCAATGCAATTGAACTATAAGTTTACGTTGATCAATGCAATTTAACTACCTACAAGTTTTCGTACATCAATGCAATTGAACTTTAAAGTTTCATTCATGAATACAATGTGCAATAGGTGGGTTTGGATTTGCCGTGACAGAGCCGAGCTGCTTCCCAGTGGGGCATGCTTTCTTCTCTAAGGACCGCGGTCTAGAGATTACAAAGTAAGTTTTTTTTCTGCTTTTTCTTTGTTTGTTTGTTTCACTTTTACACGAAAATTCACTTGAATTTCGTTTATACATGCATGTATTAATGCTTCAAGTAAAAAAAAGATATGAAACATACTATGCAATTTTACAGTGTATTACATTGCTATTAGTGCATTAAATTACATTTACAATGCAATACACATATCTTTTGATGTGTGTCCCGTTCATAGATTTGCTCTCACTTCTATCATTTCATCATAGTGTGCATAGAGCTGTTTTACTAGGAGGTGAGAGCCACTAAAGTTTGTTTCGAATCTCTATAAAACTGTTTTGTAAAAACTGTCCAAAATACTACATTTTCATTGTGGTAATATCTTCAACGTTTACTTACTCGGACTTTCTCTCTGGTAACTATTGAGTTTCGAATCAAAACGTTATCGACTGTAGCTGATGAAAAGAAGCAAAGGCTTAGTTTTTTTTAGTGCAAATTGTTTGTTTGCGACTACTGTCATAACTTTTGCAAAAGGGTCTTAAAATTTGAGTTAACCAGGGCACATATAGTAAGTAAATAGTGGAGTTTAACATCAGCGTATTATGTGTTATTTTATTATATTTACTGTTATGTACATTTTTTTGTCAGTTTTTTTTCTTAATCTTTTAACCTTTAGTAAAATCATCTTTGTAACAATAAATGTAGGTCTTCATATAATTATGATGCCTACTTAATAACGTGACAAAAAAATAATGCTTACTTCTGGGAATATAATACTATAAACAGCAGTCTAAAACCGTACCTTTTTTTTGTTTTATTTCAATCATGCAATTTTACTGTAAAAGCTATGCTGACTTGCATCAGTGCTCACCATAGAGTTCAACGAAAGTTAGATAAAAACTTTAACCTGTTTGAGTAAAAGTTAGCTTCCAGTTACAGCATTCAGTGCCATTCTTCAGCCTACATGATTTGTGACCCAACAAGGTGACATCAGTCTTATGTCAAAATTTGGACATATGGTGATATTAGTATTTTGAGAAAGCTTCGTATATGCACAAAAATTAGAAAAAAATCATTACTCTAACTTTACCAGAACTTAAAATATTTGAATTATAAGCCGGCGAGCTCAAATCTTTGTCACTATCTTGCTACCCAATTAAATGAGTCAGCTATCCAATACAGAGTTTGAAACAAAAAAAAATTTAGTGACATAAGCTACCAATTAAAGAATATGACTGTGATAATTAAGTTTCAATCAAAGCAACTGACAACATCATTATAAAAAATGAAATGTTTAAAGATGTCAGTTTTAAATATGTCTTGTGTCCAGGGTAAACAAAAAAACGTCACTGTTTTGAACAAGACATTTTTCTAAGCATTCAAGCGACAAAAATTTCATACAATTTTCAATATTTTGAGTAAAGATATTAAAATTTTTGTTGATTTGAAAAAAAGAAGAAAAAATAGACCTTTTAATGAAGTTTTCTGAAAAAAGTAATTTTCTGACTTCTGATTCTTTCATCCTTGGCGCAAAACATATATAGGCCCCCTATATTAATAAGGAAAAAACGACACCTGACTAGTCTGACCTACAAGACATTTATTCTGTTGAAGATATTGAAGTCTCATCTTCAAAAAAAATATACTGAATTTTTAAATTTGTTATCCTAATTTTTTTTTATTCTACCTCCCAGTTTCTACGACCTGCAAAATGGGATCAAGGACCCAGAAGCCTTCACAATTCCAAAGGAGTGCATGTCTCTTTGATCTCGTCTTTTGTGATACATAACGATTCACAAATACACAATAGGGTTTTCTTTTTCTTTAATTTATTTTATTACTTGAATAAACATCTCTTTCAACAATTTCAACGATTCATTTCTTCTTCATCACAGCTTTCGCTTTTAGGCATGTACAAGAAAAAGAGAACAATAAAACAGAGTGATGATCAAATTAAAAAAAAAAAAAGATAAATAGATGTTCACATTATTTAAAGAGAGAAAACTACAGAGTTTTCAAAACAATTAATACAGTGTTGCCAAATTCCTCATTCAGTCCCTGTCAACGAGGGCTGGACTAGCCAAGTACCAGGGCAGGGGTTCAAAGGAATATTAATACATTTGTACATAGATAATCCATATAACTAAGCTATATGTAATGTTGTATACATATGTTATAAACAGTTTATCACAGACTATCAAAAAAAATTTCGAACAACACTCTTTGTACTACTAATGGAACTGAAACGAAATCACAGATAGATTAATCAATTCAAAGTTAATAATTTCACTCCAACCATAATATTTTAAACAAGAGTGTAACAAAATTCAACTTTCATTCATCAAACAATCAAATAATCAGTACACAAATTACAAAAAAAAGAGCATGATTAAGTGGGTTCACTGATCATAGTTTGGGTTCCATTTGCTTAATTCAAATTTGAATTATTTCAAATCTACACTGAAAACGAAAAAAAATACCTTTGACTTAACTTAAGATACCAAAGTCTTGCACTGCAAACACTTTCATACTTACTTACAGTAACAGTCTAAAATGGTCATAACACACACTCACAACAAATCAGAAAATCAGCTAAAATAAAAAGGAAGATATGGAAAATAGAAAAGAGGCTACAGTAGAACATGTCTATATTCCAGAAGAAAAATCTCGCTGTAGGCATGTTCCCACAATAGGAAAAGTAAGGGAAGTTAACAAAACAAATGAAAAAAAAAGCAAAAGCAAACAGAAAAGAACACAGAATTCAGGATAAGAAGATAAAGCATGACAATGAAACACCTTCTCTGAGAAGCCACAGTAACAAGCACTTTGATAAAATTCAAGGATTGCAGAGAAACTTATTTGTCAGATTCTTTATGGACTTTTTAATATTGCCCAACTGAAAATATTTGAAGCATGATATCAAATCTACATATCTGACTAATTTGAATGAAAGTTCCATTTCTTTCCGATTTTTTTATGCAATTATTGTCAACACTTCTGCTTTAAATTTGGTTTACAATATATAATTATTACTGAGCACTCTTTTTGCAGGCAAAAACGTAAGGTGTGATCCCTTATTATTAAATTTATGTCTAACGATTACTATAAATAAATTTAAACATTGATGAAATAAGTCAATTTTCCATCTCCGCTTTCCACATGGCAATTTCTTCTTCGTCAAACCATTCACTGTCATCATCCTGTGGACAATATTGCAAAAAAAAAAAAAAACGACATAGACTCCAAGTAGATTCCCAGTGATAAAATTTCAAACTTACGCAAAACAGCATAACATATTCAAAACAAAAAGAAACATGAACTGATTTAGCCATACACAGAACAGATTTGTAGCACCTCTAAATAAAAGTTAAGTGTGATTAGTTCACAATTATCCCTCCCAAATCTCAGAAGTTGCAAAGTGAATGTAAAAATTATGGGAAATAGAAAAAAAACAACAATTGCCCTAATTTTGTTAAGAAAAGAACTTGAATGCAGTCAAGTCCATATAAAACGGCTAGTGGTTTTTTCGTAGCTCCGGTTGTAACAGCATTTTTCCTGTATTAAAAGTCAATAAACTGTTACTGGTATAACCGCACCAGTGACCTTCATTTCAACTAAAACGGCACTCTGGGTGGGCGGAGCTTTGAACTAAATAGGCAGTGACTAGACACAAATTCAAGGCCTTCACTCTTTAGTCATTGCAGTGATCATTTAAGCGCTAACTTTGTGGTTTGGTGGTCATCACAGTCAAGCCAGTTTCAGATAGCACCTGTTTTGATAACAATTTGACTGGCAGTGATAGGTCTACCTTTTGCCCGTCTCCTCCCCCGGTCAACAGTTCACTCAATCTTGGTTGGCAGTCATGGGACTGAGGCTGGTTGGTTGTTTGAATTTTAACGTCTCTTTTCAACAACAAACTAGGAGATTGGTTAGTTGTTTGAATTTTAACGTCCCAATCAACTTTGGGGTTATGCCAGAGCAAGCGCTTGGAACAATTGAAAGCGTGTTGCCACACTGTGATGTAAGGAGCACTTGCATACACCACACCAAGTCACATCCTGACACAGGGCCGACCAGGCTGAGCACTAAATCCATAATGCCAGACACCAGGCGGATTAGCTACTAATACCAATTTTAAAGTCCTTGATTTGACTCAGCCGGGGATCAAACCACACACCTCCCGATCTCTGAGCAAGTATCTTACCGCTAGGCCACAAAGTGGGTGTGTGACTGAGGCAGTCTTTTGTACCGGTATGCAATCTTTAGCTCTAGTCTTATGCATCTCCTTAGCTTAGGGAATCAACAATAACAATGAACTCTGCACCACGCGCTGGGCTGTAGTTTGATGAGCGTGTGTGTGTGTTGGAGGGAGGGGAGGGGGGGGATATGGAATATCAAGCCGGTTTATGATGGAAACCAACATCTTCCTGCGTTTTACTCTTCAGTACAGACATTTGATCACATGAATGTAGAATGGCAAGGAAGACGTTTGGTGTATCAGGTTGTATTCAGATCAGAACTAAACAATCCCTTTGCTTTTACTAGATTAGTAGTCCAATTCATTGGCACCTGAACTTACCAATTACTGAAATCTTAGCTTTTACTGACTGTCACTTCTCTAAGTTTAAGTCATACATCTTGTATCGAGAGCTCAGAAAATACAATCGCTTCAACATCTAAAAATTTTAGAATAGACAAATGCCTTAGTCTTCAACAAAATGTTGCTTGTAATTTAGCCAGCTGAAAAAAAAAAAACCTCAGGCAAAAACCTGCAAGGAATGTAGCATTTCCAGGCAGATTATAACTTCATCATAACTCCTAACTTAACATCTTTACAAAAACAACCTGCAAAACTTTTGGTTTCTATTTAGCAAAGGTGATGTTTGATGTTTGATTTCATCCACGAAAGGGAAGCAACCTTCATATAGTTAATAAAAAATCATGGGTTGACTTCCCATTCTCCTACTATGACCAGCTCTGTGGCCTAGCGGTAAGACACTCGCTCAGAGATCGGGAGGTGCATGGTTCGATCCTCAGCCAAGTCAAACCAAGGACTTTAAAATTGGTATTAGCAGGTGATCCGCCTAAAGTCTGGCATTATGGATTTAATGTTAAGTCTGGTTGGCCCTGTGTCAGGATAATGTGACTGGGTGTGGTGTACGCAAGCGCTCCTTACACCACAGTGTGGCAGCATGCTTTCAATTGTCCCAAGCGCTTGCTCTGATATAACCGCAAAGTTGACTGGGACGTTAAAATTCAAACAACTAACCAATCTCCTACTTTGGAATGTTGTCTTTATCGCCTCCTGTTTTAACGGCACTGGGTTATAATGGCACTTATGAAAAAGTCCAATGTGTGCCATTATATCAGAATTCTACGGTATTTGTTTACATAGGAAGTATATTTTGCTTATGTGTCATTCAAATTTATGACTCAGGGCTTTCAGCTGGAGAAAATAATGTCAGTGAGGATGATAGGACAGTCTCTCCTAAAATTAAAATGAACGATAGATTATAGTATTCAACTTGATTCTCTCAAGTGATACTAAAACTCTAAGGTTTACACCGTTCCTAAATAAAATGCAATTGATGCTATACTTACACAATTTCCCTCAGGTGAAGTTGTTGCTCTGACGGTAGATAAAGTTAATAAACTTTCTCTTTCAGTCATGCCTGTAACCATTCCTGCGTAGTGCATATCAGAAAAACAATTCGAAGGTTCATATTGAGTAAGAGATCGGTCACATAAATTTGATTCAGCTGAGGCATGGACTTCATTTTGTGTTTTTAACTGCTTATACGGTACTTGTGCTATAGGCATATCATCTGAAGCTGTGACAAAGTTTCCAATTCTAGACCTTAAAAACTCTGAGGATCTCTTCCGGGTAAAACTGCCGTGCTTTTGCATTTCAGTTGATTCTGAATGATCAAGAAATGTTAAGTTTAAGTTTTCAGCACAACTGTTTTCAAAACTCAAATATTCAAAGGATTCCCTTACATGATCTTGCACATTGCTGAAAACTGAAGGACCAGCGCACTCAAAGTCAAATTCATTTGGTAGACTTTGATCAAATCCTTCAATACATTGTGGTCGAAACTCCAAATCAAATAATCCGTTTCTTTCATTGAAGCTTGACTTTTCCTCAGTAAAATCTAAAGACCCATAAAGATTTCTGAGGGCTTCCTGCCTATCCCAATCCGGATGCCTTTCTAATTGACAGAGAGGATCACCAATATCTTGAAAGCTTGACAGAATGCTGGGTTCATTATTCATATATGCATTCTGAAAAATGGTATCCTGTCCAAAATTACTATCAGTTTTATTTTCCTGGGCTCTTGCAAACAACTTCCATGTTTCCAAGTCATTTTCTGCTTGTATGATGTCTTCTCTGAACAGAATATCCATGTTTAGATGTTCTTCGTTACCTGAAGGTGTATTCCCTGTTTCAATACAATCGTTCATCATCATGTCCTCTCTAAACAACATTTCTATATTTAAATCTTCGTCATAAATTAAAGCAGAGCTTTCTGTTTCAGTGCATTCTTTCTTTAAAGTCTGAGAGGACAGGTTTTTAAATACAGCACTGGAACTGGCATTCACACATTGACCGCTCAGTTCCTCTGATAGGGGCTGGAAATTCGGAGTACTTGGCATACTTCTCTGGCTTTCTTCCCATTCATCGAAGCTTTCTTCAATTTCAACTGATGGCTGAAAGAAAAAATCCCATTATTTTTTTTTTGACATAGCCTTATTTGATACAAGGTAGATAGATAAACAGTTTTTTTGCATTAAGTTTTTAAATTGAAAGCTTATCAATGAGATCTCTCTAACAGCAATAAAAAATAGTGACTAAATATGTTCAAATTCTATCTATAACATAAGATGTTAAAATGTAGAAATGTTAAGGAAAAACAGTTAAATAGAATATATAGCTCTAAAGATTAATGATTTTCAATAGGAATGACAGAAAAACCTCACTTGTGGGGGAACTTGGACTTGGTTTAGTATTGGCTTATTGGTTGCTCTCTTTAAAGCCTTTTCAAGATGATCTGACATGACTGCTCTTGACGAGGTCTAAAGAAACAAGAAAATAAATCGTAAACGTAAACTATGTAATTCAATTATGTTTTGTTCACTGAAAGGGCAGGCCTTAAGATATTAAAAAAATGAAAATGCATCAGTTACTTTAAATGAGACTAATGTTGATACTGTAAGTGATTACTATTTTTTTTTCTTTACAAAAGTTTTATATACAGAAAAAAAATTGTGCTAATTACAAAGACTTTTTAACATCAACAAAATAATCACAACAATTGGGCTGTTCCATGAACTAAAAATCTTAAAGAGTAGTTCCCCTTGGGCAACAGGGAGTTTTTAGGCTTAGATTCAGCAAAAGAGTTATTTGAATAAACTACCTCCCTCGCCCACATAGGGATTCGGCAGTGAGCCCACATTTTGAACTTTACACACAAGAGAGGTTAGTCCTGAAACAGCCCCATAATAATCTAAAAAGCTATAATGGTGCTTTCTATGGTGTTACTCAAAACATTTTTGTAATTCAAATTTATAGCTATTGCTTTTTTTTATTCATATATGCAATCTAATAAGTTAAAAGAAATGTAAGTCCAACTATAATACAAACTTTGACTAAATTTTATTTCAAAAATACAACTAAAACAGAAAAAAATCACCATCAAGAGTATGAATAAAAACTGACATTATCTACAGGACTGTTGACATATCTTGTCAATACACTTTTTACAAAAAATGTTTTTGGTTTCAAGTCTCAAGACTTGAACAGCCTTTGATAAAGGCCTTTAATGAAATGAACAATTCAAAAAATAGATGCAATAATGATTATATCTTTAATTAATAAAACAATAATTTGTTTTCTAATCATCCCTTAAATAATGCAAAATTGTGACTTTAAAAAATTAGTTAATTAAACATCTACTTACAGGAATAAGACTACTGACTTCAGCTCGAAAATCTAAATTTGTACTTCTGGTGAATATATCTGTCAAAGAATTAACTATATCTGGAATCATCTTCTCAAAAGATGCAGAATCAGATGGTGCCTGTAAAAACAATATCAAATGCCGCACAAAATAAATAATATTGAGATGGCTCTTGCAATTTCTATCAATAAAAGTACAGTGGAGTCATTGAGAAGTCAACTCTCGGTTAAAGTCAACACCTCACAACCGTCTCGTTTTCTTCCTTCTTTATTTAAATAACATTATTTTGCATTAAGTCAACTGCCTCGGACCTAGTTTCACTTAAAGCCAACACCGTGTGGCCATATGAAAAGATATAGAAAGACTCTAGATGGATCTTGATAGAGACAAAGAGGTGGGTGGGTAGGTGACCTTTGTTTCCTTTCATAAATTCATATTACGCCCCCTGCCCCCCTAAAGATGGATAAAGTCAACATCGCTTTAAGTCATTACTTTCGGTCAGGATGTGTTGACTTTATCCGGATTCCACAAAAGACAAAAGAATGTTTGTTGTTTTTTTTTTGTGTGTTTCTTCCAAACAATTTTGCATGTAAAAAATACGCTACTAGGAAAGAGTATAAATATAATTAAAGGCTTAATACAGATACAAATAAAACCTATAGTAAAAAAATACACAACACAGATAACTTAACCTATAAATCTTTATTGTTATCTTTACTCTTGATATTAAAGTAAAAAAAAGTGACAATCATTCATATATATATATATTATTTATTATTTTAAATGAATGTCTCATTTTTATTGGTGAATGGAAAGACAAGTTCATAAATCCTATTAAAATGTAAAAATTAAAATTTAAAAAGCATTCACATAAAATAGTTAAATGTTTACCTCAATTTTATTATTCATTGAATCTACTGGAGGATTGGCAGCTCCAAACACATTTGACAGAGCTGAGTTTGTACATTTTTGCAATATGCTTATGTCGAGCATGTCTCCTAAGTTTTCAGAAATATTCCTGTGGGCTTAAAAGAAACATCAACACTGATTTATAGAATAAAAAATCCAAACAGCTGAAAACATCAATTTTTTTCTTTGATTGAATTAATAAAAACAAACAGGCTGAGATTCTTTTGAGTATACCCATGATTCATATTTTTTTAAAAATTGATCTCTAGATGATTTTACTTTTTGAAAGGGCCAAATATGAAAAAAAGATGTTAAATATATACTTTTTTAGAGATGCAGCATTGTGTGGTCTAATGGTAGACACTCGGCTTTCTGACCAAGAGGTCACGGGTTTGAGTCCTTCTTTCAACAGGTCCACGTTTAGTCCTTGAGAAAGGCTATATACACACATTTCTTCGCCTCGGTCATGGGCAGTGAAAGAACTTGTCAGAATGCTAGAGAGATGCGCTTTACTTGCTGCTCCTCTGTGAGTTCAGAAGGTACTTTGGTTGGTAATGGTCTGTTGGGGAACCCATGTAAAGCGCTTACAGCATATGAGTGGATGAGCGCTACATAAAAACGCTCTTTACGTTTAAGAGACTTAAGAGGGGACAATGTTTATTTTGCAATGATCAGATATACAATGGAAACCTCCAAAATTGAAGTCTGATAACCCATATTTCTCATAATACAAAGTTTTCTAGATGTGAAGTTTCTTTTTCTTCTTTGCCTTTGTTAGGTTTGAACATGAACTCGTAATTCAAAGTTCATAAGTTTCAATTTCCTCAATTCAAAGTTTATATTGAGGCCTACAGAGAGTTTTCCTTCTAATCCCTAGCAGTTGTACTTCTCCAAAGCATGATAAACGCTTCATGCACAAAGTTGCCATCCTGCAACAACATGGAGGCGGCTATGGCCCATGGGATATGTTTGTTTTGGCATTTACGCAAAGATGGGATAAAAGAGAGGAAGGGGCTATACAGTTGAGAAGTGGTTAGTAAATAAATCTGATTCTTTGAGTACAGTTCAAATCCTCTCAATGCAAACTTTTCCTTTATTGCCAAGAGATTAGAGTTATGAGGTTTATGCTGCAAAAAGTTTCCAGAAAATCTCATCTATCAAAATACATAACCTCGTGCTTGACAGATCTATAGCATTCAGAAAAAAAAACATATTGCAAAAAAAAAAATGAAAATATGCACCCTGTTTTCACAATCTAGTGTAAAAGAAAGCGGCACCTGTAGAATAGAATTTGAATTCAAAACAAAAAGTTAACTTTTAATGCTCTCTATTATCTTAGCCAAACCCTTATTTTTACTGATCAATAATAGAATATAACACATCTGGAGCACACTGTCTAAGTGCAACAGGTGTTAAATAGGTAATTTACAACTTGTTTAATACTTGTACAACAAATACAGTGAAATGTTAGTTTATAGCCATAATAATAATAAATTTTTCATAATCATACAAAAGCCAGGCATACCTAAGAGCATATCGGTTTTGCAAAATTCCGTGTTTACTTGATCAACCTTGTAAGCCAGCACCATGCAGAAGCGCTGGCATGCAGTTTTTCTTGTAGAGAAATTGCCACTATTACACATTTCAGCACGCATTTCGATTTTAAATTTTGCTGAAACACAACAATAATCAGTGAGGTTTAGTACATATTTTCAAACAGCTGTATGTAAGGCATTTAGTAACACAAATGCTTTCTTTAAAAAAAGGTATTCATCTTGTTAAAGTGAGAATGACATAAACAAACAAAATAACCAGTAATGTTACTATGCATTTAGCGACACAAGTGCCTTTTTTTTTAAAAGGTATAACTCACGGCTTATATTCATCTTGCTAAAGTGAGAATGACATAAACAAACAAAATAACAAGTAATGTAAAACCCGAAAAGAAACAAATAAAGAACATTACGAGCAAATTGGTGCATTTTTACAAACTCACATAATTTTGCAGGTGCTTTGCAAAACTGAATCCCAAACTCAGAAAGCCGTAAAAAAGCATCTTGCTGTTCCATCAACTTTCTAGCAAATTTGCTGATAATAACTGGAATACCTCGAGGCCCATAAAATAATAACTCTTTGATATGTAAGGGAAAAATAACCACAAAGGTTGATCCTAACCTATAAACTGATATTATGCTGTTTACATCAGAATCTACAAAGCTCTGAATAAAATGGCCATTTCTGATAAAACTACATGTAAACAAGCACACTGAAAATTTGCTCAGTTAAGTCGTCCTCTTATCTGATAGTGCAATCATATTAAGACATTCTCGTCAATTTAGATGGCTATAAACTACCTTAGAGCTTGAATGTATGTGCCCTCACACAGAGATACAGTGACCTCTGTAACAGCCTGGTATAGTTTTAGTTAAGATTTTGTTCTCATGGAAACTGAAAGATGTGGATTTGCAATCACAAAAAAATTTGTACTTTTGGTACACCTATGGAGGAAAACTACCTCAAGATATGTAGATTAAAAATCAATACAAAAAGGATACATGAATAGCACCCTGGGCCTTTCTTTTTGTTCGATTTTCTGGTAATGTAACATTCTGGTTTGATGGGTTTAACTCGTGCATGGGAATGAAGAGTACAATACACTTCAGCGTAAGGGATAACCTCGGAAAGTTTAGTTCTGATTGGCCAGCATCGGTCAATGTATATATATCACTGCACTCAAAATCGCACGCTTCAAATTTATAGCGATCAATATATTTCCTGAAACAAAACAAAAAAACAAACACACACAATGTACATGCTTGTCATGAGGGAGTGCCGTTTAGTAAAATCTTTGATAAACCACTAAGTATGTGACACTGCCTGCTCTACATTTTTTTTCTATATTTTCACTAGAAAGATTTATTATATGAATTTAAAAATGTATTTCACTCTTTAATCGCCTCATGTGAAAGCTTCCAGAGCATAACAAAAACACTTATTAGTTAAATCTAAAACAAAAAGAAAAGGTTCTGCTAACATAATTTTATAAATTCATTTCAATCAATATTTACCTTTCGAAAATCTTTGAGCATATTGAAATGCCTTTTAAGTCAACGCTGTCATTCTCTCTGGGGAACAATATTTTTGAAACACTCAAATTCGATTAAAAGGCAAGACGCAAAAACTACATCTTAAATTTCAATCTGCATTTAATGTCCAAAGGGTAATAGCCTTAAGTGCTTTTTTTTTAAGCAAGAAAAAATTACCATAACATGTATAAACATTACTTTTTTCATAGTTCTAGTTTTGACAGCTTGTTTTTTTTAATCGTTTTCAAAAGTACTGATTTCCACAGATCTTTTTGTTACACTTGATACAGCTTTGCTTGTGTCTTGAAACAACAATGACGAAAAAAAATGTGTTAATTTTTTCCTGTTACAGCTTAGAGGAGTAGTTCATTCTTCACATCTCACCTTAAGTCAAGGTCCACCCTGTTTTCACAATCTAGTGTAAAAGAAAGCTGCACCTGTATAATAAAATTTGAAATACAGTGGAATTCATGGATAAAGACTTTGAAAAATGTTGGTAAAAACAAGTCATATAAGACGGTGGTGTTAGTTCAGGGGTCAAATTACTATACCCATATGAGTGGACATCCTAAAATTTACAGTCACATTGTTAATTCTCCGTCTCAGACTATTAAAAAGATAAATCTTCGACAGAACATACTATTCCATTCATGCTCAGTTGTCTTTTGTTTTGACATGCCTGTTATTGGGAAAATTGGAGTACTACAATTTAAAAAATTAGAACGATGGCTGTAAGTCACTCTTGCTTAAACTATGTTTTTATCCCTTTATAAAAATTATCTATCTATGTACTTAGTCTAGGATCAAAAGTGGAGTATAGTAAATGTTGGACTCATTTTTCTTTGGACATAATTTTTGTTTACTGAGAGCCCATAATTCCTCGGTGATATCATGAATGTATTAGCGTAATTGACATTTTGGTCAAAATCAACCTAACACCACCACGCTAATACACATATCATAATCTAAGGCCTCTCAAATCAGCTCGTCGATCTGATTTTGAGTTTTTGAATTAAAGCATATTTGCCAACTCTCACAATAGACGTTACAAAACGGTTAAAAACTTTAATTGGCTCTCCTGCAAATGTTGCAGAATGTTGGTTACGCTAGTATGTGATGTCACCGACGAATTTAGCAATTACTTGTGAGACCAATTTGGTGTGCACTTTTTTACATTGAAATAAAAGTAAATGACAGGTTGTAAACACATCATTAATCAAATTGAATGGTTACAATGAATTTGGCTTCCAATGTATTCATCAAATTAATAATTTTCCATGGTAAAACCGTTCAGTTAAAACTCTTTTATTAAAAAAAATACAAGTATAAAAAAATGGCTAGTTTATTCTAGCTATTCCAAATTACTAGTAATGAGGTAAAAACAAAATCTATTAAAAACATTTTTTTACCTTGGGGTTCATATATTTTATCATTTCCATCATTGAGGAGATTTCTTTACTGGCTTTGACTAGGGACAATGAATCTAAAAATGCCTTCGGCCAAAAAGGAAATCCAGAGCAAACATCTTCTGTTATTCAAAATTATAATACATTTATTATGAAATAGCAGAGATCAAACATACTCTACTAAACTTCTAATCATCATATGTGTGTGTTGCTTATCAAACGTCTTTTTTCCTTTTCTACGATGTTTGAAAAGCCCCAGTTGAACTATGTTATCTGAAGCTGTGAAAAAATTTTAAAAGGGCCTAAATCTATTGTTTGCGATGGTGGATAAAGTATTTTTTCATTTTTTTTACCTCGAAATATCATAAGAATAACAATGCTGCAAAATGATTTTTTGTTAAATACCTGTTTAGTTACTTTACAATGCTTTGTCATAAATTTTTAATCTATTGACCTACAAGTATGGAAATCATCAAACACAAAATCTGTTGTGATGCAGGACTAAATATTGTCATACGTCAAAAACAAGGAATTTTTAAATTTTTATTTTCTCTCATTTCTATTAATCAGTAAGGTCTGTGTAGATAAAATTTACAACAATACACAATGGTGTGGTTTATAATGGATCTGGGGTAAAAGTTTTCTAAATATGTACTATTTTCTTCAATTCATTCTGCATCACAAGCCACAGAATAAAGTTTTGTGACAGCCTCAATTATGAAATGTCTTGCAACCAGTCCAAATGAGTCTTAAGTCGAAATTTGAAGGTAGTCAGATATTGGTATCACAGTAAAGCTTATTTTCTCTACTTTCAAATAAAACAAAAAGAAAAGCTCTATCGTGCTTCTGCATCAAGTTATAACCGTTTAAAGTCGACAAGGTTAAGGCTTGTAAAATTTCATAAAGGGGAGAAAATTGCATTTAAAGTTTTGACAGCTATACATGTGTAGACGCCTAAGCAACCATACCAATCAAAATTAAAAACATAAAACATGAATATCAGAACAAATCAGGTGTTGAAAACTGTTTAGAAATGGTTTTACTGTCAATA
>BMAT01006250.1:33083-44731 GCA_019649035.1 Elysia marginata
GACAGAGAGGAGGGGAATAGGAAGAAGGGGATGAGAGAGAAAGAAAAAATCGGGAGAGTTAGGGTGGAAAGAGAGATAAAAGGAGAGAGGATCGACAGAGGTGGTGGCAGACGAAAAGAGAGGATGGAAGGAAATAGAAGAAAGAAAGAGAGAGAGAGAGAGAGTGTGTGAGAGAGAGAGCAGAGGATGGAGAAGGTAGGGAGAAAATTGGGGATAGGCAGTGGGGAGGAGAAGACGCAGAGAGAACGAGAGAAGGAAATAGGAATGAGAGAGAAGGGTCGCAGGATGTAAAAGAGGCCGAGGAAAAGATCGGGAAGAAACAGAGACTAGAGAGGGTGAGCGAGGAGATAGAGAGTGAAAGAAAAAGTAGGGGGATATGAAGGAAACATATATAGATGAGAGAGAGGAAACATTTGAGAGAGGCTACGACATTTCTTTTCTTCTGATTGTGTAACTATAAACATATAAAAATATTGAAAGCCATAATTAAAACCAATCCACCCCACTGTCTCTATGTTGCCGATATCACATCGTAGAAGCGCCCGCTGGGTTCAAAAGAATTTTAATTATTTCATGTTATTCCTTAAAAAAAAACGCGTGCTTTAATCAAATCCTCTGGGTTTTTTTTTCTTAACTGCGGTTTGGCCACATGCAATTTAAGCAAGACTGGATACAGCTCCAGTTAAGTGTGTTGAAAGGGTTTAGCTGCAATGTGTGATTGAATAGCATAGGAAGACGATGGAGGGGTCAGCGTGCTTTTCTGGGCGATGCAAAAAAGTGGAAAAAAAAATAGGTGTGGTGCCTTAACTTAGTGCACATTCCTAGCAATTTAGCATAATTTACAACGTTTTTTCCAATAAATTCTTATGGGATGTCTAAAGTTTTGCAATGCTTTACGGGGAAATGTAGAGAAAGTAACATGCATCGAAAACTGTACCGGCAATAGGCTATTTTACCCTTCATTCCATATTTTCACTTGCCCGCACACTCGGTTTGAGCATTTTGGTGAAACTTACTAAAGAAACAACAATAAAAACGATTAACAAAAAAAGTAACAAAACCCCCCCGTTATTGTAGGTCTATTTATTATTCACCAAATACAGCTTTGTCGAGGTAACCTGAAGTGGAAACTAAGAATTAATTATGGTCATGGACCATGGGTTTATTTGAATATCTGTACCTTGTTCATCAAGAAATTAATCTTAGACACACCCTTTCATAAGAAATGCACATAACATGGGTCTACATTTACATAACAGGCACTCAGCAGCTGGACCTTCTATAAACTACAACTACCAGCACAGCTTACTGCTGCTGCTGCTACTACTGCTAATACTGCTGCTGTTGCTGCTATTATTACTAAGCCTACTATTAATGCTTTCATATGCCATATAAAAATGTTCGTGGAAGACAAATTAAATTAATGCTGGCATAAACTAAGAGGTTTTCACACCTTTAATTGTCAGGTTTTCTTAAACTGATCGTTGGCCTACGAGAAAATCAAACGGGAGTTTGAGTTACGTTTTCCTAACTTAACGATAATGTTAAACACGAAGGAAAAGTCAAAGACCCAAAGTCGAAATTTTTCACAAACAGCTTAGAGTTAGACTAGACGTGCATGGGCTTACCATCTGATTGAGAAACAAATTTTAATAACGCAAACAAAAACAAACAAACAACAACAACAACAACAAAAATCAAGTGTGCGTCCTTCTAGTTCTAAGCTAGATTAGTTTCGCGCATTCGCGACAGGCGACGCAGTCTTTCGGCACCTTATTAATTTAACTTTTAAGTTCGGCACTCAGGTGTGTGACGGAAGTTGATATAGTGCGCAACTGCGCAGAGTGCGCATGCGTGGAGTCTAGTTCTTCAGGTGAGACAGGAACCAGGAAATGCGAAAATGTTATTATGTGAAATCCAAAATAGTGTGACACTTTCATAGGCGGTGAGCTTGGGTATTTCGTTTTCGTTATGGTTCTATAGCATTGTAATTAGCCCACCCACATACTAAAAAGTTGTTCTTACAAATTTCAGCCCTTTTGCAAGGGCTCATCTGAGAAATTAAGATGAAAGGCAAGGATTTGGATAAAGCGACCATCGACACCTATTATGCTTGGATTCAATATGGAATTCGAAGTAACCTCAATTCGGTAAGTGTTAGAGTGCACCTTATAAGGAACAGAATCTTGGCAATAAAGTCTTGTTTTAGATGTAGATTTATAATCTAGATTTAGAATTCTTGTTTTTTCTTAATAGAGCCAGTAAATGGACACACTAATAATATTATTGGAACCGCACACTGGCGCACATTGGTTCTTATTGTAGAGGCACATTACTCTTGTCTCCCCAATGAGGTAATGGATCGCTACTTTACCCACGATTCCTCACTAAGGTGGTCTAGTGGCCTATGTGTGCTGGCCCTTGGGGGCACGGTGAGTTCAGTCTACATCCAAGTCGTCAAGGAGCCAACACAGTCATCTGCGACGCCTTGGACTTAGGCCCAGCGAAAGCCACCAACCAGTAAGCTTAGCCATCACTTCTCTGGCACTGCGAGCAGGGTCGGTGAAGCAATAGCCAAGTTTTCTGGTGGGTGGCTTTCACCGGGCCTACGTCCAAGAAATTGCAGATGAATGTGGGCTCTTTGACGACTTGGATGTAGACTGATTGCCCCAAGGGCCGGTTGACCTAAAGCCGTTAGGTCACATGAGCAAAGGATTTTGGGGTGTGTTTGTTTACCCCTGCTCACAGTGTGAATGGTTGGTTATTGTCTCTCTACATTATTATATAATATAACCCATCACAATTAGTATGAACAACCCTGCAGTCACTGTAGAAAGCTTGTACTAGGGACTTAAGTTTTAACATCAGTAAATTAACTGCTTTTTGCTTGTTAACTTAAATGGGACCTTTTTGAATTTCATATGAAATGTTGACAGAGTAAAAGATTTCTGCATCAAGTTGTCTTTTGTGAACGCAAATGACCTTTTTGTCACAACCTCATATATTATAATTATTATAACAGCTAATATTTTTAAAGCCATCTAAGTCAATGCACATAAACAAAATTAATTTCAATATCATTCTTTTTTTCTTTCAGGTAAGCTTAGGCCCAGGCAAGCTCCCCTACAGGGGGGCTATCTTCCTTGTAGGCTTTGGTTTGTGCTGCTTGCTTACGGGAATCCTTGTTGTGGCCTTGAGGATGCGCCATGTTTACCTGTGGGATTGGAACTCACAATTTCTGGGCCCTTTCTTTGTTATACTTTTTTTGCTTTGCATGGCAGGGGCCTCATACTTATTTATCGTGGCCAAACGTCGCAGTAACAAGTACCGTTCACAGTTATATGTAAGTCTCTGGTAATATTTCTATGTTAAATTTAATAAAAATGAGAAATACTAATAGATATATATATATATATATATATATATATGTGTATGTAGCACCTTGTGACCTTTTGCAATAAAATAAAGTCTTAAACTGCTTGACAGAACGTCAGAAGACAAATATGAAAGACAAATCAATTCCTCAAGATTTTGTACTAAGTACAGTCAAGACACATCAGATGAAGACCAAATAAAAAGGGGTATTCCTAAAGTATAATTCAACATGGCTGTACTAGATCAAGTACAGTGTTCTAAATAAGTGGTCATGAAAACAACTTTCCAGAACAATGTATGTTTTCAGAGATTTTTTTAAATTGGAGATACAAATCCAGACATTTTTTTTACTGACAAAGGTAAACTGTTCCAAATAACTGGGCACTGGAATAATAGAGCTGCTCCTTGTACATTTTTAATTTTTTTCTAGGTTTCTTTAACAAATTTTTCCTCCCTGATCTCATAGTTCTGAATGGAGTATAGGGTGTAAACATATTACTCAAGTAGGTTGGAAAGCATGCACAAATTAAAACACCGGAAAATAGTTGATTCTACTTTATATTTGAGGCACTGGCTGTTTAACTGGTAATCCAGTGCAGCTCTGGCATAATATGATCACTTGTCTTCCTTTTAAGCACTATCTTGCAGGATTTTTTAAAAATTTGCTGTTAAGTTATGGGACCCTTTTAGGTTTTTAAAAGTTTTCAGTAATTTAGAACCATTGTCACAATTATATGTATAAAATTGTTGGTTAGATGGGAAAGACATTCATCTACTTTTTTCAACATGATGAAGAAAAAAAATAAACATGTGATCAATGTGGACAGAGTTAATATATTTAATGGCAACATGTTAGAAAAAGAATAAGACAAAGTAGCTTGAACAGTTTAAATGCAACTGAACTTAGACTCGTTAATAATATTTGTCACTGTAATTTCAGCTATGAGTGTAAATATTACATTCAATGGTTCTATGCAATATTCACCTATGTATAAACAGTTCAAGCCATTAGGAGATTGGGGAGTGTCTTGTATTCATCAAAGCGAACTTGCCCGTGAGGAAGAATTGAAGTGAGTATTTAAGATTAACAAAGAATGATAAATCACATTAATATTGTTTAAGCTGAATAAAAGATTTTTAGTTATAACTCATTTCATAATTAAAGTAATAACAATTAGATTTTTAAAAATAAAAAATGCTATTTGAAGCAAATGTTTGAAAAGAAATTGGCATGTGAAAATAGCAGTGCCCAACCCACATTGAGCTGCTCACAAGACATACAGTTGAGTCCAGATGATTCAAATATTCCGTTAACTAGAACTACTTTCTGATTGCCATTTTATCCTACCTAAATAATGTATACTGTTCATTCAAAGTGTAAATTCGTTCCTTTGGGGTTGTTGCATCTGAACTGGACTATGAATTTCTCTGCCATTATCCATGAAAAAGCTACATCCAATTTGTCCATATTTTTCTAGAGGAGCAAGTGATATAGAATCTAATGATAGCATTAGAAACACAATTCAAAATGTTAGAGTTGATAAACATTTCTATAAACTAGGCCTATCAGTGAAACCAGGCTTCAACCTTGACTCAGGGAATCATACATCCACATAGGTTTATTGAAATGATAAATTTATGATAGGTGTGGTGTGAGATTGTATGCAAGAGATTTAAAATATTTCAACAATAGATCTAACAAATTAACAACCTACTCCTCCTATCCTCAGACATGAACTTAAGTCTGGAACAAATCCTCACAAAACAGTCAAGCCAAGATCAGAAGCTTACTCACAGGTGAGTGTCAATTGATATACTTATTTTAAAGAATGAAGCTACATAAAAATGTAACTTGGACATTTTATTTGTCACAATTTCCCCAGTATGTTCTGTGAGATGTACTTAGTTGGAAGGCTATGTATATAAAGATTTAGTAACTGTAATTGATAAAATAGATCTATTCACCATGACATGGAAAAACTATGGTCCTTTTTTACTCATTAGTACGATTAACTGTAAGTATATAGTAATATATAATGGATAAATTTAATTTTCTTGTGTAAATAGACATTTGCATAAATTAAAAAATTTTTTTAATTGCAAGGTGTTGTTTATGGTGCTTTAAAGTTAATTGAGGGTATGTTAAACATATATAAAATTACTTTAAAACCATTTTTAGAATAGAGTAAAATACCTTTAAACTAATGTTTTTAGTCCTCTAAAATGTATTTTGGTCTGAAGAAGTTTTTGATTCATCCATCAATTGTTTGAGAATTTAGAGTCAGGCAGTTTGTGCTGCTTACAGATTACTGCTTTTTTTGAGTTTCTTCTTATCAATAAAAGATGATCAAGGAGAAGCGAGAAAAAGAAATGAAATGGAAAGGATTTTTAAAAATTAATCTCAGGCTAGGAAGGGAAGCTTAGTTGGGTGTCACTGCCAGTGCAAATGACTAAATTGAAGTCAAACTTTGTTTTGTTTGACATTCCATATAAACTTCCTCGTGATGCTTATATGGTTTTTTTTTTCATCTAAATTTGTAGTGAAACTGTTCAAACTCTTTTTATTTAATGATTCAGTATACAAGGGCTAAACAGCAAACCAGTCATAACCCCTCTCTCTGTTCATCTATAAGGCTATATAAGTATATTAGGCCAATCTCATCCAATGCAGTTCCATGTTTGAGCATGTTTTAAATTGATTGAACCAATAACGCACAGGCACACACACACAGCTTTAGCATAAGCGGTGGTATTTACAAGTGGGCCGTGTGGGCTTTGCTGCTCAGTGGTCAACAGTAAAAGACTGCTCACTGATGAAAGTGCCTTCTTTCTTTCATCTTTATCTTTAGGCTGAGGCTAAGCCGCTAACCTTGGTCTTGCGACGACAATGTGAAGACATGGTTGTAATCATGTAGATCTATGAAATCCTATTTCAACTCAAATATGGAGTAAATTTTTGGTTTAAAAGCAGTGGCTGACAAAACCATTGTGGTGTGACGAATAACTTATTCAAAGAAAAAAAAAGGCTTTGCAGCTTTTGGGAATTTTTTCTCTTTAGTTACTTTGGGTTTAAAGAAACTGTATAGTAGAAAACTTTGCCTGAAGTCAACCTCATTTAAAAGCTCGATTTGTCTTTATTGTCATAATTTTGATCCAAGGGTGCCAATTCAATGAAATTTCAATAGTATCTTGAATAATATATATGTTTATAGAGGCAGTAGAAAAATCATTTTCAAAACTGTACCGTCTCATTTATACATTTCCATTTTAGTCAAGTAAGGCTGCGAGAATCCATCAAGGATCCAGAGGTGATGGTCGCGACAACCAGGGCTATGATAAAACTCCTATGGACAACAAGCCATTTAGACCGGATGAAAAGCGGGGTCCACCACCCAATGGCAGGCGGGGTCCACCACCAGATGGCAGACGTGGACCTCCACCAGATGGTAGACGAGGTCCGCCACCAGAGGGAAGACGTGGACCTCCGCCAGATGGACGAAGGGGACTACCACCAGATGGACGAAGGGGACCACCACCAGAGGGGAGAAGGGGACCACCACCAGATGGCAGACGTGGCCCCCCACCAGAGGGTAGACGTGGACCCCTACCTGAAGGACGAAGGGGACCACCACCAGATGGACGGCGTGGACCTCCACCAGAAGGAAGAAGAGGGCCTCCGCCTGAGGAGCGTTATCAAGATCCACCACCTGGATATTATGATGTTGATGGCCAAGGACCTGGACCTGATAGGTAAGCTAATAGTGCTCAAGTGATTGTTTGAAGTAGCTGGCTTCAGGATTTAAGATACAACTGAAATCAACCATCTATATATTAAATACAACTTTGATTCATGAAAATGGAAGCAGCATTTGCGGCGTGTCATTTCCAATTAAAAAAAACTGAAGAAGAAAAATAATACTAAATCTACATAGCCAAAGCTTGAGTTAGCGGTTTAGAAAACTACTACAATAGCTGTTCAGGTTTCTAACTGCCTAACTCAGATTTGAGTCAAGTGGATTGAGATGCATAGGAAACCACAATAGTGAATAAACCAATGTCTAAATCAGAGCTGATACAGTGGAACTCCTCAATTAAGACCCCTCCAATAAAGACCACCCCTCTTATGTGACTTTAAATTTTAGAACATCTTCTTTATAAAGGTATAGTAATTTAACCTATGAATTAAGACCTCCCCCCCCCTCTTATAAGACCTGTTTTACCAACATTTTACCAGGTCTTTATTCAGAGGTTCCACTGAATTGTTAAGTTAGACCTTAAGAAACCACAGCAAAGTTGATTAGATGTGATTTCCTAAGGCTAAACAGCTAATTTGTGCTGAAGGTAGTGAAGTCGGTTAGACGTAGGAAACTGCAGTGACATAATAAAGAATAAAATTTTGCAGATGGGTGAATTTTGATGTATATTACATTTGCATGTGTACTAAAATATCAGGGAAAGTTATTCATGTTGCCCTTGTCACAGTCTCCAGGTTTTTGAGAGTATTGAGATTGGGGCAAGCTCAAACAAATCACATATCCCGCAATTTGATGCCCATAATATAATATGGGTTTTATAGCTTTTTACTAATCAAACACTGAAAAGGTAGTGCATTTGATGTGGAAAAATAGCCTTTTGTTTTTCTTGCCAATAGGATCTGACATAATATGTATTCTGCATATTGGAGTTATGCTCCTCATTAGGACAATAATCTCTAAATTTCTTGTAAAGGTTCAGTCCAATGCGGCTATGCGTAACAGAAACAAAACTCGTAAGTTCAATGCAGTCGCAATGGTTTGTACCTGTTCCATAGATACTGGGCACCATTCAATAATGCTGCCGTCAAAAGGTAAAGCAACATATGGTTTGGGAAAAAATGGCAAAAACTTAAAAATTTGGGCTGACTAGAAATTGTGAATGTATACGCTTAAAGCTTGTTGTGTTTATTAACTTTTATATGGTTTGATGGGAGCTGATTCTATCTTGTGTTACTTTTTGAATGCGCATATTTTCATGAGATTTGATTTACAGACCAGTCCGTTTATACTAGAACCGCATGCGAACAAAGTTCAGCTTTGAATTTTCCCTATTTTAATTTAATAATGTAATTTATAAAGGATTAGAGAGATCGGTAATATACCTAGTCCAAATTTAAGAAGTATTCAAATGATCCCTATTTGAGTTATCTGGACTCAATGGGATTTCCAGTGTACATGTACTAAATCAGCGCTATTTACAAATTATTGAACAGCAAATTTGAATCTCTTTGAGAAAGGCCTGGGGTAAAAAATTAATTTTTTATAGTGAATACTAACTCTACAAAAGTCCAACATATACAAGGCCTGATGATGAAATTGATTTTAATTTAGGCCTAAATTTAATACAGAAAAGGTAAAAACAAAGCCAAAAAAATGCCTGTGATTTCAACTATGTTTGGTCTGCCCAAAATACTGAAGTGGCAATAATTACTAAACAGCAAATTTGAATCTCTCTGAGAAAGGGCTGGAGTAAAAAATGAATCCATTATAGTGAATATTATCTACACAAAACAGTATAACAATCACAAGGCCTGATGATAAAGTTTTTATTAATATAGAGTTTAAGCAGCCAACGCGTGAGCATGACGGTAACGTCTGTGGGTCTATTTTAAGAAACTGGTTTCCTTATTTTTATAGTTTCCTTGATCTGCTTTCCCGATTTTCATGTGTATTTGCGTATTGAGACACGGTGCAAGTGCTTCAGGTCTCTAATATAGGCCAAAAAAATGCCTGTTGTTTTAACTATATGTGGTCTGCCCAAAATGCTGAAATGGCTATGAGTCATATATATGATGCCTGAATGCGTTTTGGCATAAGTCATTGAAATGGCATTTAAGTCACATTCCTGGAATGCAAAAAAGGCATAAGTCATATACAATTCATTCATTATTTTCAAGGTGAGAATGCTTCTGCATGTCTGATTTTGTTGTATTTGGTGCAAAAATGAAGAAAGTATCATAAAGACTTTTAATTCTAAAATTGTAGTGATGCGTTGAGATGCATATTCATAAAAACATAAAAAAAATTTAAATGCAAAATACACATAGAATGTAGAAATATGTTTTTTTTTTGTATGCATGGCAGGGTGAGGTAAGAGATGGGGGTACCATTAGTAGTGATATGAGCAAAAAGCTAGACCGAGTGAAAATTAAATATCTCTGATTCTTTGTATATTATTTGAATCCCATTTCTGTATTTGTTTAAAATTTCATCCATTCTTTATTGACTTAAATTAAGAGGTTTCCACTCCATTTTTCTTTTTTACCCAGAAATGTCCACAGAGGCCCACCTCCAAGGCAAGGTGAAAATGGACAAAGACCAAGAGGTGCTCCTCGTTTTGATGGAGTTGAAAGGCTTCCAGAAAGAGAGTGAGTAACAGAAATTATCTGTGCTTTTATAAAATTTTACAGAATATTATTACCCCCTGTCCTCATGATACCTCCCCATATTAAGAGTTAGACAAACATTTTTTAAAATGTTGCCAACACAATAGTAAGCCTATATACCTTTGTGATAATGAATTTTGAAGATGATTTACCTAGGTCCTTTTTTATACGTCTGCAAATCTAATGGAACTGTATAATTTGAGTGTTTTGTCAAAATCTTTATATTAAAAGTATAAAGTAGGATATAATGTCATTTTTATTGTCATGTTTGTTCCATTTTTGTAATGAACTTTCACAACTTTACATTCAAACTTCATTTTTTTTCCCTCTTTAGTCGCCAAAATGCCAAGCTCATCTTTGACAAGTCCAATGAGGAATCTGATATCTAGCACACAAGGCATGCAGCAAACATTCCAGTTTATGTATATATAATATCCATTCCATCAATAATTATTGTTTTCATTTGACATCTACTATACCACATTCCAAAGTATTTTTTAATTTTTTAGAAAGTTTTTGAGCCTGTTTTAAGCCCTAAAAGTTTTTCAATTCTAATCATAATGTGTATTCTCAGGTCAATATTTTTTTTTATTAGTCATACAACTATATTTGTGGTGTTTTAGATCAACCCTTTGTGGGAGAAAGTCAAGTACAGTCACTTGGAACAGAAAAAGTATTGCCTGGTGACTATCTATCAAAACTGAAATAATTTGGTAAAAGCAAAGTTTTGATGGGTGATCAAAGAGTTTTTTTTATGTTGAAATTGTAAGAATCTTCAAATTTTAAACAAGTTTAACTTGTCTTGATCTTTCTAAAGTTTTGTTTTATAACTACTTCAAATGTTATCATTCTGTAAAAAGAGAAAAAACACTGTCCTTAACATCTACATATTTTTATATAACTGATGTGCTTATTAATATGATAAATAAAATGTTTTCATTTTATAACTGTTGAGGTGTTTATGGCTTTATCTGGGTGAATGATAAAGAAGGAAAGGTATCTACTTTTCTTGTAAAGGTAAAAATAATTAAAAAATCATATAAACGAAATTACAAAGTTACACCAACATTATCCTGGCTAGACCAAAGTTTGTCTAGCAGCTAGTCCAAATAAGTTGGATGTTAATTACAATTTTCACATTACAAGGTTTTTGATACAGTGGAATCCGTGAGAAATCAACTAGCTTGAAGTCAACACATCGCAATGGTCCCGTTTTTCCCGTTCTTTTAGTTTTAAGTAACTTTATTCTGTATTAAGCAAACAGCTTCGGACCTATTTTCGCTTAAACTTTAAAGTCAAGGCCTTGTGGCCAAATCAAAAGATATAGAGAGACCTCAGATGGGTCTTGAGAGAGACAAAGAGAAATAGCGGAGGTGGGTGGGTGGACGATCTTTGTTTCCAATCATGATTCAAGACAGTTCACTGAGTGCAATGCATGCAGCACTTGCTCGCCTGCCTGGGCCCACTGGCCTGGCGAGGGCTAGTAGGGGAGAGGGGGAGGGCTAGTGTGGCTGGACAGAAGACAGCGACAGGTGCAGTTGTTCTCCCACTCCTCCCCGCCTCACCAAACCAGTGCGAACACAGTGTTCATGTGCACACACCTACCCATTCCATCCCTGTGTCTACATCTAGGCTAAGCTAGCCTTCATCATTTCTCAGAGTACTTTCCTGGTGGTTACGCTGCGCTCGTTGAATTTATCTAGTTCTTACCTTACCTTGTAACCTTGCGGCATCATCAGGATTGATGTTTGCTGCTGCACAAGAAGACTTCACAATCCCTCTCCATATAACTCTGTCCTGACTCTTCTGTGATATGCTCTGTAACTTCAGCCCTGTTGCTTTACTGACTTGG